>JACJUY010004655.1:28562-68812 GCA_014220935.1 Platorchestia sp. MABIK | reverse complement strand
GTAGACGATGTTTAGATCGTAGACGATGCTTAGAACGTAGACGATGTTTAGAACGTAGACGATGTTAAGAACGTAGACGATGTTTAGAACGTAGACGATGTTTAGAACGTAGACGATGTTTAGAACGTAGACGATGTTTACAGTGCACACTGTGTTCACAGCGTTCTGTGTTCCTACCTAGTTTTGGATATCATTATATTGGAATCTGAAGTTTCGTCCGCAGTTTTTGCATTTCATTTTGTGTCAGTTATAATTCCTTATTCTCCATGACTCGACTCAAGTTCTTCTTATCAACCGCTGCAATAAAGAGAAAAATAATAAAAATCACTATACTTCCAATGAAGTTGATGCAAGAAATTCGCTAAAACATTATTTGACGAATATTTCTTAACATATTAGTCCTTATTAATTGGTTCTTATATAAATGTCAAAATAACTTTGTTAGAGGTCGAATTAAATGTTAACACAAAGTGAAATTCTTCGGTTAGTTCATCCTATATGTAGAATAATGAAAACAACTCTCTCATAGGGAGAAATGTGGTCATTGACATGAATGCCTTGTGGAACGTAGCCTACATTTACGTTAGCATTTGAGTTTCAACAATTCTGGGAGTGTAACCACTGCTGCTAAAAATATGGTGGGAGTAAATTATGTACTGTGTACGTAAATTGGTAGTTTGTCCTAACTCTAATCTCAAGTAATCGATTGTCTAATTATTATATAGAGTCAACTGAAATTGGTGGTCGAAATTCACAAAAATTATTTTAGGTTCTAAAGCTCTTAAATTCTGTCGAAATATGGGAACGTTAAACTTAAAAAATCGAAAAAGTTAAAATAAATCTGATTTCATTTTGTGCTCGAGGTCTCACATTAATTTTTCATTTGAAAAAAATTTCAGACATAGACTTATGAGCTTAAGAACAACTGTATGACGAAATGATGTCAAAAAGCAGCAGTTCGGTAGTTCGTGAAGAGATATTGCGTTTGGAATTAAAATGAAAGCCACGGGTTTTGCAATTTTGCACCAAGTCTTGTGCAAATCCTCATAATACGCATTTGATAAACACACACACGTAATCACACACGCCTCCAAACTTTCTTTGAACATTGATTGTGTAATGTAGGAGAATGACATGATGAAATTTTAAATTAAATTTTCGTGCACACATATCAACTACGTAGGAAAAAAGTGTCTCTACATCAGAGAGAGTATGGATTACCAAGTAATAATTTTATACAATTTTCTACATAAGTCATGCCGGCGAAAACGATAGAAGATTTTCGCCCGAGCAAAAACGTAATCTATCGTGGAAACAGAACAACGAAATAAATATTTGCGATGATGAGCCAAAATCACAATGCTATTTATCGTACACTAATGGTATTGGTTTCCAATCTATAATTGTCTTAACGTGTATCATTATGTTAGGGCAATTGCCAAAAAATTTAAACTGGAAAGTTGACAAATGTAATGCGCAACTTATCTTATAAAATGTCTCCATGTGAATATCTTTAGTGGGTAAATATATATACCGTGACAGCCATGCCAATGATTGTACAAAAGATTTAGAAAAAGCATGTAAGTTTATTTTCACGGTACAGTTATTCTGAGTTTTTAAGGGTGTATAAGTGCATCAATGTGACATATTATTTAATTTATAACGCCTTTGAAGACAGTCTGCACTCATAATAACCCGTGATCTTAGGATTCTGCGGTAACTGTTGATGTTGGTGAAAGTGTTATGAGAGGAAACAATTGATTCTACGTGTACATTGAAGAAAAAGGACGACTGCTCGGAAGCTTTAAAATCAAATTTTCGTGTAAACGTATTCAACAAGAAGCTACGATCTAACTCGGAGGGCGTACATTACGATACAAAAAATCATGAAATTTCGTGATATTCCCGAGTGTCAGAAACGAGAGGGAAATTGTCATTCAAAAAGATTCCCAACTGTCAGAAATGAAATGGAAATTTTCACACAAGCCTAACCAAAATATCATACGGCAAGAATGAAGCAGTGATATAAACTTTTAATCCCTAAAGCCCGTATCTTAATGCTTATTTTTATACACAGATAAGATGGATTTGTTGTCTCATACTTACTAATGATATGCCATCAAATGATTGTAAGCGTCAAATATAAGTAAGATTGTCCTAAAATTGATCCTAGATTTCAATTAACTTCACAAATCGATGATTGCTGTCAGCCGAGACTCGGTGATTGTGACCAAGGAAACTTGAAGTGAAGTAAGTTTCGAAAACGCCTAAGTATGAACAAATTGATATCCAACGCGAAGTATCACTGTATCCTTCATGTAATGTTCTTAAATTACTTTTCATTTATGAAATGAAATGTCTGACAATAACAATATAATGAAGTGTTGAGTAAAGTCGCGTATCAAGTCGATAGTGAATGAAAATGCGGTATTTAAAGTAAAAATGAAAGCCACGCCACTTGCTTAGCAATTTTGGACTAGCTACCGTGCATGTGCACTTGATACGTAGTAGCCACAAGTGATCGCATCATGAACGCATGCTAGGAAAAGTTTGGATCGAAAATTAATTTTCTTGACTACTCTTTTAATTAATTCATTAATTGTTTTGACTACTTTCTTGACTACAAGACATACTTAAAGTATGTCTTGACTACTTTTTCAGCATGTACGGCAGCACACAGTTATTGTTGAATCTCAAAATGACGTGCTATCTTCACTCTGAATTCTTCAATTGCTTGAAGGATTTTTATACCCTGTGGAAGTTTGCTGCCCAGTAAGGCATTCGATATTGACAAATCTTTTTAGCCAACATTAGATGAACAGAAATTCACTCAGACATCATTTCTCCGTTTCGGCTTTTGGTTCGTCACAGAGGGGATAGGATTTGAAAAATATCAATCTGGCTCTGATGAAGGTATGAAGAGAAGAATTCGTTGCGGGTTTTACGAGTGAGAAGCCTTCCTTAAGTAGGAGAGGGATTGCATGATCGCTGATCTTGAATTCTTTTTTTGCACACCACCTTGGCCGCAAAATTCAAGCATTTCTGTTGCTCTCTATGAAGATATCGAAATGTTACTCGGACTAGGCTGCAAAACCAAGACACAATAGCCTCAAAAATTGGATGACTAATAATCTAAATTTTTCGACGAGCATACTTTTTATATCTTGAGAAAACATTAGAGTTCCGATAATTCCGTCGCAATTTTCGCACTCGAGAGATTAGAAGGACATTTCTCAATATAACCAAATGTCTAAGTTAAAGTCTAAGTTTTTTCATTTTGTCTAAGTTTTAATATCTAAGTTTTATTGCTCACACGTAACACTTGCTCCTTGCTCACACGTAGCCCTTGCTCTCTTCTCACACGTAGCACTTGCTCTCCACTCCCACGTAGCACTTGCTCTCTACTCCAAAAAACGTTACCTACCGGCTCACACGTAGACTTGTTCCCTAATTTTTAAACACCTCATGATTTGACCTGAAAACAGTTCAAACTGTTGACCGCCGTACAACTGCTGTTCATACATCATGTCAGGCAGAACAGCAAAAATAAAGGCTGGGGATCGCATTACCTTTCACTGTTCCTTACTTTCATCTGTGGTTACCCGAGGTTTCCAAAGCAATTCCGAAAGTAAATGAAATACTCAGACTTAATTCCGTAGACTTTATCTGACCTATGCCCTTTGAAATTCCTTTGGACCTTTGAAAGAATTTAGAATAGTAAAATGCAGAGCTGACCTAAATGAGTTCTTTCACTGAGCATTATGAACTTCTCAGCATGTAGCATATACTTTTAAATATCTTCTATGCTCTCGAAAAATACCACCTTGTAATTTTATCCCCTTTTAGGCAGGAAATGTGATACTTCTAATGCCCTAATCGCTCTTTCATTTACTATCTCAGGTGGTACATAAAAACCTCCGTTTAGTTTCATCCTGTAAGTGTGCTGGCTAAGACTTTACCTCAAAATGACTGCATTCCAGTCACTCAAAAGTATTTTGCTTCAGTGAGAGTGTATTCTAGTTACTCAAAAGCATTTACCTCAGTGAGCTTATAGACAAGAGACTCAAATGCATTTACCTCATTGAGTTATCCACGGTTATCGAAACTATTAACCTCATCGAGCCTGCATTGTGCATAAAGAGTTCACCTCAATGAGTTAGTATCTCAAGTACTCAAAGCAAATACATCAAAGGAAGTTTTATTCCAATGAAACCTGATAGACATCACCTTGTAAATTGGTTTTTCAACCTGATAACTAACACCAGGACCCATTGACGGTTATCTCCGGTCAAGCGGGTACCCATTTCCGACACCTGGGTAAATGGGGAATTGTAGCGGAGTTTTTCCTTTTCCCAACGGGGAGAATCACCGGGAGACACGGCCAGAATTTGAACTGCCGACCCTTCCCGTGAAGGGCGCGCGCTCTCAATCACTAGGCCACACGGTGACCGCATCAGCTCGCGCGTATATGCTTGAAAATAGTGTCCTGTACACCATGCAGGCTGCCTGCAGTGTCATGACGATGACTGTTTGCTGACGCTTAGCTGATGCAGGATTTTATTTGGTGAAGTTGTTGTCAGGCAACAAGCGGGCGAAACGGGACTATTTTATCGTGGCAGGTGCAACCCTTCTCAGGAAGGACTAATAATCCCGTCGAGGGAAGTACTATCTCTCCAAATGATACCATCCGCCTAGCCAAATATTACGCATACCTCTTATCAGGAAGTATTCGCTAGTTAAGTACTATTTCTATAAATAAGAACTGCTAGCCTCAAGTACTATCTCTCTGAACAAGAACTGCCCGTCCAGTCAGCTACTTAATTAAACAAGGACTCCCTTCTTCAAGTGCTATTCTTCTAAACAAGGCCTATAGGCCGACTAAATTCTCTACGTAGAAATCAAAATATCTCTGAAACGTGCTGTGCAATTAACGTCTAGAAGCAATCTACTTCAAGATTGCAATGCGCTCTGTACTTTAACTTTTGTCATAAAAAATCGATATAGTAGATTTTAGCTGTAATAAAGTCAGGTAGTCGTAAAAACAGATGACATTTTACAGGCGGCAGTACCCTAAAACAACACACTGTTTGAAAATCAGGCTCTTGTCAAGGCGTTTTCCTCTTGCAAGTTATTGTGACCGACACGGACAACTTTACAAAAGAAAATCATGCCACATTGAATTGAACTTTTTAAAAAGTGTTGCCAAGTGAACATCGACATATGCGTTTCGTTTCCAACTCGTGAAGTTCACACGTAACTCACCATCTGTGTTTAGGTGAACAAACAGTATGTTGTGTTCAGTGAGACATTGAAAAGAAGGGAGTTACATTGGCACACACATAGCAAATAAGTTGTAATTTATTGGTATTGAGAAAAAATGTCAGAAATACCTGCACGCAAAATATCAAGCTAAATAAATTCGTTACTACATGGGTAATATTAGGCATTTTTGAGAGCAAATCTTTTTAAATTTCTGGAAGGGAAGTTTGAAAATTTACGACACCGAATTAAATTATTCATTCAATTTTGGGAAATTTGTATTACAAATAAGGTATAAATCATAAATTTTACATTTCTTACCTGAAGTTGGAAGGTGATCTGAGCTAACATTCTAATTAATAAAATAAGTAAGTAAGCTATAAGGAAATAGATGAAAAATTAATGTATAAATTTTGGTTTCTCTAAAGTTTTTATCCGTTTAATTCTGTGCTGAAGCAAATTTGTGTAAAAATTTACCTCGTATACCGAAGTGGAATATTTATTCGATGAAAATTTTCGAAATTATGGAACAAAGTCTTAGAGTAAGCCTTGAATTTGAATCTCTTTGTTTCTGTTCTTTCTTCCATATTTATACAGACAAACTTTCAATTTTTAACCGAAGTAGATAACATTGATGACTAGCCTCCTAAGTGATGACTATCATGCCCCGAAGCTTTCCGACTATCCCTGAATATTGCAGGATCTATCGGTAGTTAACAACTGCCTTGACATGCTGTGTTTCGTACATACACACCAACTAAGCATAGTTGCGTTCAGGCATTTTCAAAACACAATGTTAACATTTTAAAGGGTGCAAGGGCTATTTAAGGACATGTCATTTTTTGTTCATTAGGCAATGAAATCATTTATAATGTTATTTCAGTGTTTCAGATTACACATTCATGGTTAGATGTTAACCTAAAAAAGGAAAAGACATTCAGTTATCGTTGCTTTTAATGCAAAACAAAGCAATTTGGAAGTCAGTAACTTTTTACACTTTGCCAGTTGATTTGTTCACAAGGTTTGGCTGGAGTTTGAGAGATATGATGTGTAGCAAACTTAAAATATTCTCAACGCTCTGATACCATACGAACACAGGAATTTATTCGGAGTGTTCGAAACATTATTCATGGAGACCTCGGAAGTTCGAAAAGGACCATTGGCACAGAACTCCAGATATCAGAGTGGACTATCAGACCTGTGGTGTATCTGGATATCCGATACAAGTCATTTGTAATGAGAATAGGCCGACCCGGATCGTCAAAGACACAAGAAAAACCGTCTCATGCGATCAGAACTGTCACTTAACCAAATTGAAAACACTCACGAATTTGTCATGCTTGATTTTTTTCTGACAATAGGATAAAAAAAGAACCAGGATCAAACATTAACACACGGAATGACGGGTGACCATGTGCAAAGCCTTCTGAAGTACTCAGGGTGATGGATACAAATTTTCTGGAGACTGTGATTAGAGATGCAATAAACCAGCAGGTAAAAGTGAATTGGAGGAAAAATAGGCTTGTGGCTGAAATGAGATCAATCGGTTGAAGCTTCAAAAAGCCTCAGTTTATTTCCAAATCAACAGAATAGAGAAAAAAAGTCATCTCTAAAGACCGCACGCTCTTTAAAAAAAATTGCCATAGGTAACATACCGACTTTCAGTCTTCTCTTAATCGTTTTATCGAATATATTGTTAAATATAACCGATTTGACCTATATTGTAAAATACAGCATCAAATATCAAGTCAATTATCTCATCGATCAGTCTATTGCGAAACTAGGTTAAGGGAATTAGGCTAAAGATTATTGTACACCTTAGAATAATGTGATGGTAGGATGCCCTAAAAGTCGCTGAACTTATTCGGGCCCACAGGTAGCTATACTCTAGTTTGACCATTGTATTAGCCTTAAGTAACATTCTACCTCTGTATCACCTGTGGTAAATAAATTGTTTAAATTGTTTAAATTGTTTTAAATCACTAGCCGTGCAACCTTTAAGATGAAGATTGTATTTGTAAATTTTTGTATTATTGGCTCGATTAATGCATCAATAAAATTTTCATCGTCCAAATTTATGTATTTAGACATCACAAAATATATACGGTAATAATTATCATCTATCATAAATTCAAAATATTTCCTTTTCTTGTATTCCTTATAACATCCCTAATTGGTAAGTTTTTGTACTGACATCACTCCAGAAAACTTCAGTAGCAAGCAAATTACAGAGAACTGTAGCATGAAGATAAATATTGTATTCATAATGAAACTAAAACAGCTTAAATCTTTGATAAGGAAGCATAGGTGGGAGTGCACTGACTTGGCGTCAAACACGCTGCTTCTCTGCACCAGTTTTCATTTAACCTTTCACAAGTTCTCTTCTAATTCTACCACTCATGATTAACATATCAAAAATTATTCAAAAAACAGATACTTATCAATTTTAGTAACTCGTGAAAATGCTTGCTGCTGAAAATTCTATCATTGAAATGAGTAACAACTCTACCGCTAGAGGACTGAGTAAATATATGGCCCTTGGTCAAATGAGTGACGTGGCGACACACTATGTAACCTCATGGTCTGGCAGCTAGGCACTCCGTGGAGGCACTGCACCGACTCTGTAATGACAGAGCGCCAGTCAATAACAACTATGCAGTTGTGTGGGAGTGTGGTATGAGCTCTGTGCGTGTTATTTTATTAGTGTGCGATATTTTTCAATTCTATTGGTAAATATGGCTTATCAATTCAGTAATAAAGTTCTTCCACTTTATGTTTTTGTGAATGTAATGATGACGTAGCTTAAATTTGATCCACAATATTATGTCATAGTAAACTTTTTGCGACAGTGACGAACTCGTGCCCGACAACGTGTGCGAATATCGTGAGCAATAACATCTCAGCGTCGTGTAAATATTATAAGGTTCAAGTTATTAAAATGCTGCAAGCTCAGTATAGAGATTATTGGGTAAATCTATTTCATGTTTTGGGTCTGTTTACTGTTCAGTGCTTTTTACGTTTCGAAGACGCCAGTCTTACATGATGAAAAAATGTAATGCAACACTTCACCAACATATCAATTTTAAACCAGTAAATTAGTGTTATCTTTTTAAAGTTTGCGTTAGGCAGGATGTTATTGTCTGATTGAAGGTGAAAATAGATGAAGCACTTCAATGAATTTATCTCTCATTTATTATATTAGTTCAATGTAAGTACTATCATTGCAACACAGCTCTGAATGGTAAGATTCTAATAAGTTTATAATCCCTAAAGTGTCTACCCTAAATAATGTTGCCTTGTATTCATGTCTGGTGAGTTGAGCTTTTTTGGTTGATATTGAGTTTAATTGGCTCACAGAAATAAAAAATTTGGTTCCAAAACTAAAAGAGCACATTTAAAAATGTTGTACATAAATGACATTTTGCTCGCTGATGCGTAATTTTTGAGTTATTCAACTTTGAAGTTATAGGAAAGTCGTACACAAAAGTGAAGGAAAGGATACGTAAATATGCTGTAATACGGTTTTTACGTAATGATGGGTGAGGTTAGGTTAGTTAAATAAACTAACCTAAATGAACCTAAAATAGCTCAACTTAACTCAGCTAAACTGATGCTGCTTTTATCGCCAAAAAAGTGGGCGTGTCCCAAAAATGTTCCGACTGCCCAATCGACTATATGATGTTATTCCTACCTCAATGTAATGAATGTTCTATCTCAAAAGTCACGTATTAGCAAGCAAAATGTTATTCATGTGGAATGTCTTTAAATGTGTTTTCTACCGATTCTAGAAAACCAAATTTCTAAATCTTGTGAGCGCATTAGACTCAATATAGATCGCTTTTTTTGTCACAGGTATGTGCTAAAACTGTAATCCAATTGTTTACTTGATAATGAGGATACTGAAAAATGTATAAATCTATAGGAGCTCATTTGTTGAAATTTTATGAGTCAGGTCATAGGTAAGCTTTGCTTCATTGTAAAGCTATTGGTATTCTAGCAGTAGAACAAGAGACTTTGGGATCCTGAGTGGAGCATTGAGAGGTATTGTTCTCTAATTGTGGCTAGAGAGGCCTTGGTTTTCTGACTATGGCATGAAATACTTCTTATTCTGGCTATAGCATATGAAAATGAAAGTTTTGTATCCTGACTCATGCTGACTTTAGTATGAGGTTTAGTATTCTGACTAAAGCATAAGAAAGTTGGTATTCTGGCTTTAACATATTGGAAGTTGGTATTTAGGCTATAACATCAGAAAAGTTGGTATTCTATTGTAGCATGAGAGTTTTGGATTCTGGCTGTAGATTTAGAGGAGTTAGTGTAGCATGAGGAGGAGGGTGTGCTGGTTGTTGTGTGAAGAGGCTTAGTATTTTGACTATAGGATTTAACATCATGGCTATACCATAAGTGCTTTAGTTTTTTGCCTGTAGCATAGAGAATTTGTTATTGTTGCTGTAATGTGAGAGAAGGATTTGGTATTGAGACTAGCATGAAGGAAGGATTTAGTATAATCATGCAGACTGTAATATAAAGGATGGATTTAGTATTCAGACTCTAGCATTAGAAAGGGTTGACATTCTGGCTGAAGCAACTTTCCCATGCTGAATTAAATAAACACTATGTCAACTAGCACGTTGCTTTGAATTACTAAATAAGCTTATGCAAGTTAACAGAGCTTTTCAATTTTCATGGTTTGTTAGTCTTTGTAATGAGTTGAAAGTACAAGTATTTTGTTATATTCTACAAATTTCCTAAATGATTAGAAAAAATATTAAAGTAGTTCACAATTTTCTGCTTCTGTTTATAATTTTTGGGCAGTTTAGAATGAATGTGGCTGGGCATTTGAATCTCACCTTGTGTAATGGATGATGGATATTTTATATAGAATACAAAATTAAGTAATGAAAGTAGTATAATATAGTGCATTAGGTGCATATTTTGTTTGTTGTGTGTCTGGGATGAGACTTTAGCTTGAAGTATTGCAATTTCTAATGATATTTATTTCCTGTAAGGTTACATTTTTAAACCTTGGAGGTCATCAAGCCATGACCCTAAATAAAACAAAAATTGAAGATGATTAAAATTGAATTGTCAGTGACATTTGATCTAAACAAATACAACAAGTTTTATTCTTTCTTAAAAGATATAGTATCACTGAGAAATTTTCATACAAATTTTTGCAGTGATTTCCTGAGTATCACTGACACTGACATAATAAATGTCTGCAATTGTGCTTCTCATGGCATCTTATCAGGCTTTGCAATGGAGCAGAGATATGCAAGTGCAGTGGTGATTCTGTGATCTGCTTCTCAACATTTGATTGTATTTTTGTTCAAAATTAGACATTCATTGTGCAAACTTTGCAAATTCTATCATGTAGTTATGTTCTTGAAATTCATCCAAATATATTCCTAGCTTTTAAAATTTATTTATCATTGAAAATTTTCAGAATTAAAAATTTTATGTCTCTGTATACAATGAAAGAACTTAATCAAATAGTTAAAAATAATGGTTGGATATTTTTTGATAGTTATTTTCTAAAATTTGTAGATGACCAAATAAGTCAAGTCCAAACAAATGATAAATCTATGAATTTTTTGCATTGTTGAGAAACGTATATAGAAAAATTTATCTATCTAAACTGATCTGCCTAGTTACCTTTCTACTTGTACAAAATGAGTGGCTTTCCTTATATGATGAATGCTCATTGGAATTATTTTTACCTCACAAATCAATTGAGTATTATGGAATATCACAAGTGCTGCACATAAGAAGGGATAATAAGAATTTTGATTTATCAGCATTTTAACTAGAAAGCCTTACTTTAGTACTTTTCTAAAAACTATATTCTGGAAAGTTATGTACTATCCTTTTTTACTCTTTATAGCTCATGTGCTTGAGATTAGAAGGTATAATTAATGACTGATGAAGAAGGCATAAACAGTTAATAGCTTGTTATGCAAGCCTCATACCTATTGACTTGACAATGGTGATTGGAAACATATCTTGCTGTCACAGTTCATTTCTTTCTCAGAAATTTCTGTTATTTTTTGAATTGGTGAATAATGTTTTTTGTGAAAACTCAGAAAAGTAGCATGCAATTAGCTTACTTTTCAAGCAATTTCCAACCCAAAGATACTACCTTCTATTATGAAACTTGGCATGATAAACAGGATTACAGGACTTGAACATTTGCTGCTTGAGATTGTTAACTAAGAAGACTCTGCAATAGAAGGGACTGTGTTGAATCAAAACATTAGGAACCAATGTTTGATCTGCCTCCCTGGCACAACTGAACCAGAGGCTCCAGGGAATCAGTAAATCAGTAAATTTCAGAGTATCAGTAAATTTCAAAAACTTTACGGCTCTAAATGGCTATTTGAATGTTATGAACATTTGTGAATACCTCAGAGTTTATTTCACTTCTGAAGTATTTTTTCAAAATTTTATCCTACTGTGCCTAGAATACATCCATATTTAAATATTTGTCTAATTTTTATGTTCTGGATGACTATTTGTTTTCATTTTGTAATTTAATTTCCAAAATTTTTATTAATGATTGAGCTTCCAATAACTTAGGTTAGGTGAAAATTTTACTATAATGTTCATTATAATGTTAATTTAGTTGATTAACTATGTATGAAAACTTGAAACTTAACAAAGTGCCGACAGTAACAGAAGTACTAGTAGTGGTTACAAATTCAATGATAGAGAACAATTGTATCAGTTGCAATAGCTTAATTAGAAAATATTTCTCCAAAGCTCTAGTAAGCATTCCAGAAATTTTAATTTTTCCTGTTTTAAGGACAGCGTCCCCCAAACGGACCTTTTTTTTAAAATTGAACCTAGAGCAATGAAATTTGCTTAACTGATAGGAAATGCAATTTGGAATCGTGTATCTTCCATGAAAAGATGCGATTTTCTTCAAAGAAAACAAGATATTCATAGAAAACGAGAAATTTATAGAAAACGAAATTTCTGGGGTAGTGGTTCAATATGCTTTTTGTCCAACAGTTTTTGAGCTACAGTGATGATTTTGGTATCATTGGATGCAGAAAAACGTGGATATTCCAAAAAATAAAAAGCTTTTTCCCGAACTTTCAGTTTTAAACAAAAAAAAATAAAAAATTTGAGAGCAAACTCTGTCATGAAAAAATGCTGATTTATGTCGTCATAAATTATCAACAAAAAGAAAAAGAGAAAATGTGTAAAAGTTTTTATAAGAGCCCTTGTCTTTCCGCATCCAATGATAGCAAAATCATCACTGTTGCTCGAAAACTGTAGAAAAACTAGAAGCATTTTGAAACCCCAAAGTCCGAGGTGTTCATTATAGGCAAAGCAAAGACATGTGAACAATTTTAATTAAATTTTTGTAAAAATTTTTGGTTTAGGTTAGACCTCTGTAATCATTATAGAGTAATACAGAGACATAGGAGATGATATAGCAACGTCGCGCCATCAAGAAAGTGCCATGTGGGAGGTGTAACATGATAAAATACCACTTCCCCCTCCCCCCCATTCTTCCAACCCCCGTAGCGGGCGAACGAGTGAACGAACGAGTCTCATTTTTTCTCAGGATGTACCTGAACTCCTACACTTCCTGTTGCAGCTATAATCCCCATTTCTAAAGTGGTCTCAAAATCCTGTAATCCCATGGGGGACGCTGTCCTTAATGCATCAGAAATCAAGAGTTAAATTCAAAGCTGATCCCTATATATGTTTAACATTACTTTTACACAGACCAGACACAATGTCTTGCTGTGCATGCTAAAAACAAAAATAGGCTCAATGAAGCTCTGTAATCTGGTGAGCTCTTTTATTAGCAGTGATCTCTTTTGAGGTTTCAGGCATAGCGAGGTTAATGAAAGTGTAGAGACTAGATGTCTTATTTGCAGCCAATTTGGCTGCCTAGTTCAATGAAAACTTTCCAATATGATGGTATTTTTCAGATTCTTTCATTACAAAACATAAATTCTATTGTCCTTGTGCAGTTAGCAATTTAACTAAACTGGATTCAAGTTTTTCAGCTCCTGTAATTTCACTACAAAAATTAATGGCTTAGAATATTTTCAGGATATTTCCTGATGCTGTAGCTTTACTAATGTTCATCAATACTTAATTTTTTTAGTTTTTTCTCTTGAGGAGAAACAATTATTGTTCCTATGGAGATTTGTACCCCAGGAGAAAGATTTGAGATCCTGAGCCAAGAGTTAAAAGGCCTTCTTTTTGTAGAAATAAAATTTGGTTTATTTGTCTGCCAACAATTTTTTCTTGATTCATTTCTCTCCCATTTCACAGCACCAACTACTTTCTTCCTCCATTTTTATTTTGTTTCATAGACTTCTTCCTTAGCTTACTGCTTCTGTCTTCATAGGATCTTGTTTGAGAAAACATCTTATGCGTAGATTTTGTGTTCCCTCACTCCTCAGGGGGATACAACTATTGGATCTAAGGGAATTAGCACTCCCAGGGGGAAAATGTGAGGGCCTGAGCATAGAGTTAGTTACACCTTCCTTGTGTTGAAGTAAAATGTTTTTATTTTGTTGAATATCATCTTTTTTTGGTTCACTGCTCTCCTGTTTTTCAGCACCTCTGACTTTCTTTTTTAACTTGCATCTTGTTCCATTACCTTCCTTCTTATCTCACTGTTTCTATGCTCACAGGATCCTTTGCAGGAACGCCCTTTGTGCATAGATTCCACATTTCCTTAACTCTAAACTAAATGGTGCCTTCATCCTTCTTCTCTTGGAACATCTTTGTTATTGTAAAGGGAGGCTAAAACTTATTTTCTTTGAATAGTCAAATTTTTTGAAAAGTCAAATTTTTTGAAAAGTAAAATTTTTTGAATGGTCAAATGGCTTTTCATCATGGTTTTCTTAAAGATTAAGATCTGTGTAGAATTTTTAAATCTTATATATTGTTTAATGAACTTTAAGTACCAATATCTCAATAAATTTGTCAACTTTTATTTTAGTTTGTGAATTTCTTTCATACTTGGAGTTTTCATGCACAGGGTTTGGTGATACCATGTGCATAGATTCCTTGTTTTTTTCACCAAACTTAATGGTTAAATTTTCTTTGGTCTATCCCAGAAGGGCGTAGTGTCTTCAGTATATCTGAGGGCCAACCCTTTGAATGCCAGCTCTGTTACTAGTAGGTTTAATTTTTCTAGGTCACTTGAAATTAGAAAATCAAAAATGAGCTATGCTATTATAAAACATTCATGTTTCATTTCTTGTGATTAATTTATAAATTGTTATCCATGGTTTGGTTTAACTTCCGTTGCAAGCATTTATTCACTTCTTAACACAATTTTTTTATCCAAGATGCTCACTTTGACCACTGAAACTTGACTAGTAAAAGTTGGAGCTTTTTTAGAGCAATTGCATTTGTGAGATCCTGTATCAATTACACCAAACAGTGCAGCATGTACTGGTAATGTTATACTGATTTATGCAAGTATGCTTATCTCTAATTTTTGAACTTTTATACATTTCAGAGCTGTCAAAAATGAGCACATGTTAGCTTCTGCTGCAGTATTATGGACTCTCTCTTCCTTGCTCTTATTCTTGTGATGTATTTACTGTAATTCTTGTAGCAGCATATCTTGAACACTTCAAGTCTGTGTAATGAATGCCTAGACTGTCTGAAAGTTTTGGTCACCTTTCAAAGTGTTGATTCAGACAAGAGTTCATAACATTGTTTGAAAGGGACCTTTGTGGAAGTATTATTGATGGCAACAATTCCGTGATAATTTGGAGGATCAAGACATCGCTCTCTACTACGGATGTGTTACTGGACACCAGCTTCTCCATTACTGGACACCAGCTTCCCCATTTGCAGCATAAATACAACCTTTCTGTCACTGTCAAGCATTTCTCATTATACCTTGTACTTCTTATCTTTAGAAATATAATATTAAGATAGAAGTTGTCCACTTGCATTTTTATTAGGATTTGCCTATTGCAGAGTCTGGCATTTTTGGGCTTTTCTGGTGAAGCATTTGACTAAAAAGTAGATCACTGTTTTGTTCCTCTATATTAGTTAGCTATTCTATGCCTTTGTAATCAAAAAACGTCACACAAAATAGACATTTCTTTTTTGTATTTTGTACTTGTAGCGTATATTTGGTATCGCATATTTTTTGGTAATTTGAAAAAATTCGTTAGTGAGTGCCAAGAGAGTTAAGATAAACTGAATTGTTTTTGAGTAGCTGTCTCTGTCTAGCTCCTGGTGCGTGTCTCCAACATTACCTTGTCTGCCGTGTAAGCAGAACTTTTTCCGTCCCTGAGCAACTCTGTTGACCTTAGATATCAGCCACCAGTTTTGTGTTAGTCCAGCTCTTCATTGTTGCGTGGAATAATTGTATGCTTTCCTTTGCCCTCTCCAAGGAACATTTTAATTAAAGTAGGAGCAGCCATTGTGTATTAATGATTCTAGAATCAATTTGATTTCTATGCTGATATTTGGTGTATAATAGAATAAGTTTTGGGTAATATTGACTAAGATATATTAGATTGTAAAACATTCTTGCAATAGTACGATTGGTTGGAAAGTTTTGGAAGTTTCTTTCTAATACTTGTTTAATTTAGTGTGGTAAATTTAAACTTCTTTACTAGTTTACATTCAGGCATTGATGTTTGCTGTTATATGTGTTAATTTAGTTAGAGTCATAGAGATTATGGTTTGACTTTAAGCTGTTATAACTGTAACATCGACGCATTGCTCACTGGTACACCAAGGCTCACGTGAAACTACTGCTCTCATGGCTCACAGTTTATGATTTGTAAAAGCTCACAATTTGGCATAGGGTTGGAAATCTCATTCGTAAAATTTCACATACTCAACACCAATAAGATAACGATTTAGCTTTTATATTGTAGTGATAACGTCTCACAAAAGCGAACGAAAGTTGTTCTTTCAGTCGAGTCACAGGTATTAATTCGCTTGCCTCTCAACGGCACACTATACGGCGTGCCAAACTTTAGACTGTGATCTAGATGGCAAAAGTACAAGTAGGTACAACATGGTTGAGGTTGTAGTCTTTAAATTTTCCCTGAACTGAAAGTTAAATCATTGTCAAGTTCCTTGGCGAGCGCACACTGTTAGTGAATTGTTTGTAGAGGTCTTTGCTGCGTACTTCAGTCCTTAGTTCTGTGTAGTGGTTTCTGGTGCTTCTGAAGAGATCGACATTTGGTGTGACTGGTTGTGGTGTCCAAACCTCGGAACAAACCAGCCAGCATGGCCAGCCAAGCGGCCCACCAGCGCAGCTCCGCCACTGACAGCCCCACCAAGAAGTTGGCTGGAGCATCTCTCATCCAGGTCAACAGATCTGGACTCGCCAGTATCCTGCCTCCTGCAGAAGACTGTCCCTACACACAGTATTATTGGTGAGTTGAGTTCGTGCCATTTCATACAGTGTTCGTGTTGTGTCATTTGCAGTGTTGGTGCTGGTATTACTTGCAGTGCCATTCAAAATGAAGTCTACCTGGTTTCATTGAAGTTTGTTTGAGCAATCGAGCATTGAAGCAATTTGATGTAGTGATGCCGAAGTTATGGTCGTAACTGTCACTCCAATGTGAGCAGTTCCTGTGGCTTTTTGTTGACGTAACAGCCAACGCACGGCCAAAGTAAAATAATCGTAGATTATTTCGTGCCAATGTTTCAGACCGATACGGATGCTTTCAAAATACTTATGCTTGATCATACTGGTATTTACGTGCATTTATTCTAGAAATGATTGTATTAATCTTTACTTGCTTCCTCTTTATTCTTCAAGTATAATACGGAGACATGAACGAGCGGGGCGATACATCATTGCGTTGATTCCTGTTCTTCCCAAGTTGCCAGATTCTAACTTAGAGGCGTGTTAGTGTGTGCAGTATTGTTGTATTGTTCATGCATAGAGCACGGTATACAGTAGGCATAGAGTAAACTGTCCTGGCCAATCTTGTTGCATGCTGGGCCGAGAAGTTAGCAAGGAGAAACTCTCTAAATCAGATCGAACTTGAACAAGTCTCAAGTTTGGGAAGCCCTTGACAAGTTCCGCGCTTGGCTGTTCAATTAAAATCTTTTTCGAGAATGCCTCTAAGTTCGTCTATGGCGACGCTTTCTGCAAAGTTGGAAACGCCATGCGCTCGGCTGCTGTTGAACAGCTTCATTGAGCGCCTCATGTTGCTTGGTTTCCTTGGCCCAGTTAATAAAAGTCCCCCATTTCTGAATGAATGTCAACATTTGAAGAAGATATTAATGCAAGTCTACCATAAATACAAGAATCTATATCTTGAACTAAAGAGTCCTGTCGTAAGCAAAGGTCAAATATAAGTTGACCTGCCTGTATGGTGCAGTTTTAGTGTGATTCACTTAGAACGTGCTTTAATCAACAAAATCAAGGTTAATTTGAGGCAAAATTTTAGTGAGATATTGTATTTTTTCATGGTTATAAACGCAATGGGATAAGCTGGAGATAATATCTTGAATATATTTTAGCGCTATTCCTTCAAAGGTGTGGTATGCGTGCGCTATTTGGAAAAATACCAGTGCCTATCCTCCTCAGATCTTGAAGACCATCTCTCTCAGAGGTACCTATGTGTCTCATAGCATAGGAAAAGACTTTTATTAGACGTCATGATTCAGAGCAAGATAGGCGAACTGAAAATTGACCCCCATTCGTGTAATTCCTCTTTGTAAATCAGTTCCGCAACGAAAAATTTCTTTGAAACTTCAAATGTTAGTGACGATTTTGTTTGGTTCGGATATGCTCTTTACGATCGTTATAACAATTCTTCTCTTCACCAGCTACACTTAGTGCGCATGGCCTGGCCGCGTTATGTCACCTTGCGAACATATAGCTTGAGCTGAGAGTTATTGGAAAGTGTCCCATGCATTTATATGAATATCAAGGAAACCTTAATATTTCAATGCCTCAATATTTCATGTCGGCAGTATTTTGTATTCCGGTATGCATTCATGTGTAGAACTGTAGCACACTTTTCTGCTGTACCCGAACCACACGCACCTTCTATTCAAATCTACTCACGTGTCAGGAGCACTATCCCACAACTTCACTGGGTACTGCTGTATAACTAAGAGGAGCTGCCGTAAGTAACTGAAGGATGGTGTGTGTTGCAGTGAGGAGAACGTGTGGCATCTGTGCGACAGCGTCAGAAGGCAGCGGCCGGCCGAGCTCTCCCGCTGCCACGTGGTCTTCATCAGCAACGAGGCGCGCTGCGTGCCGCTCTGGCGCCAGCGGGCGGGCAAGACGGACGAGCGGCTCGTAACATGGGTGAGTGAGCCTCTTGGGGCTCCCTGGGCTGTGTGGGGCTCGGCCTTGTATGGTGTTGGAGGGCTGGTTGGGCTTTGTGGGGCTGGGCAGGCTGTTTGTATGGTGTTGGTGGGCTGGTTGGGCTTAGTGGGGCTGGGCCTTGTATGGTGGTGGGAGGGCTGGTTAGGCTCTGCCTTGGGGGTTTGTAAGGCTAGGCTGGGGTTTGAAGGGCTGGTTGAGCCTTGTTAAGTCTTTGAAGGGCTGTTTGGGTTGAGGGATTGTTAGGTTTTTGTAGGGCTGGTTGGCAGTTGCTGAGAACTTAGAGTGATGATTGAGGCTCTCCCAGTTGGATATTTCTATTGTATCTATGGGAGTCAACGCTCCATGGGGAAAATGTGAAGTCCGAGCTGAAAGTTAGGTAAGCCTTTCTTGTGCTGAGGTAGAAAAAGGTTTTGTTTTGTTACAAACTTATTTTTTCGGTTGACTGCACGAAAAAATTTTTTTCAGCTCTCATTTCTATCTTCAACTTTTATCTTGTTTTCTCAAATTTTTTCAATCCTGTTTCTACGCGCAAGGAATCCTTTCTGGGAACAAACTTGTACCCAGATTCTTCATTCATCTAATTCTAAAATAAATAGCCCCTTCCTCTTTTCTGTTTTGAACATATTTTATGCGATCAGGGAGACTTGAGAGGTTTTGAAGGCTAGACTGGGTGGCCTAGTTTCATGCCAGAAAATCTCGTCAAGTGACGGAATACTAAGTATGGGTCAAAAAGCCTGGTCGCATTTTGGAAGACCTATAGTTGCTGTAAAGATCGGCATTGCCATTTCGGTGCAACCTTCACGTAGCGATTGCTCCCTTCATGTCTTAGTGCAGGGCTGTGTGTGTTGCTGAGTTGTGCATATCGTGCAGTATTGATGTGGGTTGTGTATAGCATTACCTCGACTTTCGATATTGTATAGATGTCCTTCCGACAACTACGTAATTTGAAAAAAAAGATGTTGCTACGGGTGAAGAAAAGATTACGTCAGATTTTCTTTACAGTTAGCTTAGATGGATGCCCCAATCCTAAAATAATAATCTGGTAGGGGACTGTGCATTGAGGGCAGAATTGCCACACACAGAGGATTTCGGGACAATAAAATACAAGATGAAGTCAACCGGTGTCCATTCACGTTATCTCCACCAAAGAAGGAAAATAATTCACCACTGCAATGGTAACGCTGAAGGCACCCTCCATTATCACATGGCTTGGGTGTTCCGCTGCTTTAACTTCGTACTGCGAGGCGTGTCTGAAGTCTCTGAACTCATCGGTGGGGCGACAACCGATCTTGACCTCCTTATTCGACCTGAGCCAAGTTCTACCACTAAATATCATCTGTAATTTTTCTAGTGCCTAATCCTTGTATTTCTTACATAAATGATTATTTTCCTGAAAGGGCTTGTAAGAAAGGGCTTTTTCATATCAGTTGAGCTGGCATATTGAGATCCTTGTACGTATATCCAGTGTTGGATCATTCTTACAGCTGCATTTTTGAAGAGAGCTTAATTCTATTTCCTGAGGCGACGACTATTACTGGTGAATCTGACATCACTTTTTTTATGATCGTGTCTGTGCATTCAAAATCCATCTCAGAGGACTAGAGCTTGATTTTCTTATTGAAACAATTCCGAAAGGAGCGCAGAGGCTGTTTTTCAGGTTGTATGTAAATGGCCTTCCTTGTAAGTTGTCACTTACGGCCGTAGGACACATGAACCATCGACATCTCTCGCAGTCGGAGGGGAAAAACCAGAGTCTGTTCTTGCATGCTACGTTTGTACGACTCATCCGGATGACGAGAAGGCCTGTTGTAAAGGGCCAAAATTAAGAGAGAGTGTAAATCAAATCGATGTGCTGAGAAGCAGCGTGTGGGAAATCCCGTCTCACTGAGCTCAAGCAGCGCTGAAGCGGATGTAATGTGTTCGCAGGTAGTGGAGCGTGGCAGGTTTTGTCAAGTGCTTTATTGTCACTAGCTCCCTCTGTTTTGTCCATCATAAAAACACTAGTGAAATCAATCCTTGAAATGGCGTGTGTAGATTTTGTTGTGTTGAATATGTATCGATTGTTTTTGGTCTTCGTTAGTACGCCAGAGAACAGTGTATTAACACATGCAAACTCTCGGACGAGCGAATCTAAAATTGTTCTGCGGCACTAAATTCCCTGTTTGAATTTATCAAATCTACTCATCCACAAAGTGCTGTGATCTACAGTCTCGTTGTTATGAAAAAACAGTACAAGTGTCTTTCGGTTTATTCCATTTCCTTATTTCTTCCACGTAAAATGCACATTGTATTGCCCTCACAGGGGGAAAAATTTGTGAGGGCCCGAGCTGAGAGTTAGGTAGGCCTTCTTTTTGTTGAGATAAAATATTTTTTGTTATATTAAGGACCATCTTTTTCGGTTCACTGCTATCCTGTTTTTCAGCACCTACTACTTTCTTCTTCAACTTTTATCTTGTTTAATGAACTTCTTTCTCAACTTACTGTTTCTATGCCCCTTCTGTATGGATTCCGCATTCCCTAATATCCATACAAAATGATGCTTTCCTCCTTACTCTTTTCGATAAACTATTTTTTGTAGCGGTAAGGAAGGTTTAAACCAACCTATAATCTAATAATCTGCCCTCACAACCTTGCTCAAACCGCAGTTCACTTACGAACAGAAGCGCAGTTCCAGGAGCGTATGAGTTTTGGTGTCGTGAGATTAGAAGGCATTTCAAGGCGTGGATATTTTTGAAAGAACAAAGCTAAGTTTGTAAGTAAACGAGTGAGCACAGCTTGCATGTACTCCTATTTGGATCGTCACGCCATGGAGATCTTCCTTTCTTGGGTCCATGTGTCGGGTAATTCCCGGATGACGTTCACGACTGGACACAAATCCTTGATTTTAGCTTGGTTTATCCTTGGACTGATGTCTCTTGTCCGTGCCACTAGGATACAGTAGGACTTTTTTTGTCGTGAGAGCGTGTTTTGGGTACATATGGAACCGGCATCCGCTGCTCGGGTCTAAGTTTTCCAAGTTGATTCTCAAGCTAGGAAGTGTTGTTATTTTGTTGAAATGAATGAATTCATTCAGTGCTGGAGGGTTTGCTATTGTGTATTATGAACAGTGATCTAGTGAGATTATGTGTGCTAACATCATTTAATACAGTCTAATGTAACGCGATTCTGAAGTGCAATATAATGAAGTGTTTCGATTGTAAATTTTGGATGTGCGAATTCGATGCAGAAGAATGTACAAATTTTAGATTTGAGAATTTTATAGCAAGTTTTTTGTTTGCGTGTTGAGTTTTATTGTGTGTAAAAGACACTCGTATAGCGTATATCTCCTTGTGCAAAGCAACTTGAAAGTTTACTTTTAATTGTTAATGTTTGGTATTTGAAATTAGTGTTATTTAATTTTGAATTACTTGTTCGAGGCACTGTGACTCCTCTAGCATGCATGTTGACAATTACTCGATATTTAATCTAAAAATCAGCAGCTAAGAGCATTTTCTGACAAGGTTATTTGCTGAGATGTTAACTGCATGTTTGCATCCATTAACACATCTAGGTTGATGATATTCAAACTTGTTCATTAACTGAGCTGATCTATGACATAGATCTGGTCGGACCGGCCCTCAGCTATTTTATTTATAGGAATTAACATTCACAGGGGGATAATGTGAGCGCCCGTGCTGAGAATTGGGTACGCCTTTTTTTGGTGAAATGAAGTTTTATTCTGTTTTGTTAAGGACCATCTTTTTTCTGTTCACAGTTGTCCTGTTTTTCAGCGCCTCTAACTTTCTTCAACTTTTATTTTGTTTCCTAACCTTCCTTCTCAATTTGCTGTTTCTATGAGCAGGAGATCCTGTGCTGGAACACACCATGTGCATAAATTCTATGTTCCCATTACTCCATACTAAATGATGCTTTCATCCCTTCTCTCTTTTGAAAATCTTTGTTGTGGTAAGGAGGGCTGAAAAACTAACTTATAATCTACCAGTCTGATGAGACCTCCTCATTGTCATATGATTTCCCCGACAATAATTATCCTAGTGTAATGATTACAATGAGCATTACTTGAATGAGAAACCCTCGGTAGGGATCTGTTCGTCATGAGCTTGCTTCTCTGAATTACGGGGCGTTGCAGCGGCCGTAATTCATGAAATTTTTCGAAAGTATTGAGATCGACGCACATCATCAATATTCTGCGGGACATTGATAGTGCTTTCTTATGATACCTTAAAATTGGCTGCGGGCGCCTTGTGTGTGGTGATAGAAAGTGTGCTGCACATTTCCAGACCCTCTTTGGCTGTGCACAATTTCGTTGAGGCGATTTATTGTGTGATGAAGGTGTGCTTTGTCTGCTGCGAAGTGGCGCACTGCTCCTTCAATTTTATGAATGATTTTTATTTCCATTGTTCATCTCAATTTTTCTTTTGCTATGCTCCTATTATTTCCCCTGTGTCATGGCATGGCGTGCGCTACACTGCAATCGACCTCGTTTCTTTAATATCGGGTGCCGATGTAGGTATCCTTGTGGTGCTTTCAAATTATAGCGTGGATTTCCTGAAGTTCTCGCGTAATAAAATGGCATAGCAGGGGGTCCAGCCGCTCCCCCTGCCATTAAAGGGCGCTAACCTGGCCGAGCAAAGCCTGCTCTGCAGCTGCGACTGCGCTTCTCACGTCTGCTTGCCTCCATTATGTTTTGCGCTTCGGTATAATTCATTGTCATTGTCCTCACGAGTCCGGTAAACTTCATTTATTTTTCTCGTAGCCTTGAAAGCTTTTGCCTCATCAGAACCCAGTGGGTGTGCTGAAAGGAATTCGAATCAGTGTTTCGTAGAGACCCAGCGCTCCTCAAAGGATAGTAACGATGTAATCTTTTGAAGAGAGGTACAGATGGTGTCAATTTCAGCGGCATCTTGCTCATGCTCCTTTAAGGCTGCGTGCTGCCCAGCGATCTCAATATTGTAGGATATTGCGGGGTTAATGTGTCCATCGGTAGCCTTCGAATCTCTTTCGATTGACAGTTGAAAAGAACTAGATAGACCCTACAAAAATGTAATTCTTGTTGAAAGTGTGCCAAAAATCAACTTAATATGGACGTATCGTGCATTCGCAAATCATCAGCTCAAATCATCAGTCCTCTGAATAAAAGCAAGACACGAGCAATAGAGTTAAAACGCTAAATTAACAGCACTTGAACCCCTCAGGGGTATACAACTATTGTATCTATGGGAATTAGCGATCCCAGGGGGAAAATGTGTGAGGGCCCGAGCTGAGAGTTAGGTAGGCTTTCTTTTTGTCGATATGAAATATTTTTTGCGTTGTTAAGGACCACCTTTTTCGGTTCACTGCTGTCCTATTTTTCAGCACCTACTGCTTTCTTCTTCAACTTTTATCTTGTTTCATGAACTTCTTTCTCAACTACTGTTTCTATGCCTCTTTTGTATAGATTCCGCATTCCCTAAAATCCATACTAAATGGTGCCTTCCTCTCTTCGATACGCTTTTTTTTGTAGCGGTTAGGGAGGCTTAAACTAACCAATCATCTAATCTGATAGCACTTTAATAAGAACTGAAACGTAAAGTCGGGAGACAAACACGCATAGCCCACAAAATCCAGCTTATTACCTATCCACACTAGTCAGCGGGTAAACAAACCGAGATGATTGTTTGAAATACAATTGGTTTTGGAAATGAACAATGATGCTAAAATTATCTGGTCTGCAGTAAATTTGATTTTACCTTAAAATTTCAACATATTGTTGCTGACTGGGCAATTGCACTTATCAGCGTGGTTCCTTTCGATTTTGGAGTTTGGTGTGTATTTTAAGAGACTGCTACGAGTCATATTGGGTCACACCAAAGCTGCTAACGGGGGTGATGTAAGTTGTGTGAGGTCGCAACAGCGCGCGTGTTGGGTAGGGTTTGTGGATATTTTACCCTGAGAACAAGTAGTTGCTCGTTGATGTTTTATCCGCGTATGAGATCAAGTACTTCACTCCGTGTCATGTTCTCCCTATTATTATGAATTATGCAGTATATCTTCATAAAATCACATATACTGTAAAATATGGAATAGAGTGAGTTTATCGGTCACCTGCCAAAAAATTGCACATCTGAATTGAGCATAGATTTATCATTTACACGTTGTTCTATCAAATATTGATTAGTTTGTTGTGTGTAAGTTGCGTCTTGTTATGAGCGTGTCGTGTGAGAAATCAGCGTGTGTGCTTATAGCGAAGCATTCTTGTGTTCACACTCACAGTGACCGCTGTGGTGTGCACTGCAGGCTATTTTCATGTACTCGGCCGCAGTCGTGATGACTAGAGGGAGCTCTGTAAGCACGCACTGGTACCGATTATTGGAGCTCTTTGTGAATGTACCGGTACGGAGTGTGGTGGCGTGTCCTTGGTGCCATTATCGAGTGCACAGGGATGTCCAAAATAGTGCCTCTCTATGGACCATAATGATGTAATCGGCATGTGAGTAATGCGTTTCACCTTCATTTCTTTCACCTTAAATTGAATGGGGGCTACCGTGCTTTTTACGGTGGCTTGCAGGAGACAACGAGGCACTGCCAACAATGGGGTTCAACTAGTTCGCATACATTCATGATTAATAGATAAAAAGTGGCGGTTGTCTAGGAAATATCTGTTTTAGGACCAAAAAAGAAAACCAGCATTGTTAAAAATATCATAAGAGTAAACGTTTCGGATTAAAAAAAATTTGTCTTCACTTCTTTGAAAAACAATAAATCTAGGTATTGAAAATTTGATAACTGCTATTTATGAACAAATCGGAAATAAAGCATTGACACTAATTAACAATAAAACGAAAAAATCGAAGTTTTTACATTTTATTGAAAGTTTCACCGCCGAGTCGTAAACATTTATTGACGGCGGGTTTTTGAACTTTTTGTCTACTGACATTAACTCCAGTGCCTCGATGGCTAGTGCTTCCAGTGTAGAGCAACTAACAGAATTTTAAAGTAATTTACCTAGTATAGGAATATTCTCAATTGGATAACAGATGTTAATCGTTGAATTTTTAACACCTAGTTTGATTGTTTTTCAGAGCACTGAAGGGGGATGTTTTATTATCCGAAGCGTTTTCTTTTATTATATGTTTAGCTACGTTGATTTTATTTTTTATCTTTCATAACTAATGGTGTAAAAAAACTTGAGCAATGTTTTCATGCAATTATTTTATTAGAAGTGAGGGCCCGAGCTAAAGGTTAGGTAGGCTTTCTTTTTGTTGAAATAGAATAGGATTTTTGTTTTGGTACGGACCACCCTTTTTTCGGTTCACTGCTGTCCTGTTTTTCAGTACCTACTACTCCCTTCTTCAACTTTGATCTTGTTTCATAATATTCTTTCCCAATTTACTGTTTCTATGCCCTTTCTGCGTAGATTCCGCGTTTCCTTAACTCCATACTAAATGGTGCCTTCCTCCTTCCTCTCTTTGGATCGCATTTGTTGCTGCGGGTAGGGAGGCTAAAACTGACGACTAATCTAATCTAATCTATTTTATTAGAAATGTTCATTTTCACTTCAACACCAAAACGTCTTCGGTAAACGAACGCGAACAAATCTGGTTCTTTCCTCATTGACTTTAATTTCAAAATTTAAAATGTGTATTCTTTTTTAAATAGATTTGATAGTGATGTTAAATGTACAGGTAGTGATAGTTAAATAGATAGCTAGTGATAGTGAAATGGATAGGTAGTGGTAGTTACATAGATAGGTAGTGATAGTTGAATGGGTAGTGATAGGACGGGAGCACCCATGTGCCGGGGTAGCCAATACAGGCATCAGAGGCAATCAGGCTCTCAGCAAAGATGCATTCAAGCTTCGCAGGTGTAGTACGCTTCTAGAAGGGCACTGAGCAGTGCTGAGGCCAAAACTTCAGGCGAAAAAACAACGTACATCCAAAAGGTCGGCCGATGGCAATGATGACAAGGGCCAGAAGTAAAGGAGCCGAATGGGGCGCCGCTCCCACTAGAGCGCCTGGCGTTGCGAGGAACGGCATTGTAGAGGAGAAACTCCAAAAGGCGCTCCGTGCCTCCAGCGCCATAAAGGTAGGCGGCTTGCTAATATGTCGAAAACACTCCATTGTCTGCTTCTAGTCACAGCTAACCAAGGAAAAAGAATGCCATTTCAGGTCAAGGAAAAAGGCAACAAGATGAACTTACTGATAAATCAGTGCCCCATGAAGTCGTATCAAGATTAAAGTGTTTAAGACAATTTAAACATTGCAGTCATATCACAAACAGAAAGTATAGCATACAGTAAATTCAGCAGGTCAGCTAACGTACCGAAATGGTTAATCTTGGTCTGAACGCTGAATAGATAACGTGGAAAAAATGCACAACGATTACGTATAAAATTCAGACGCTCATTAAAAGTAATTTTCGGATAGGATTAGTAACATTACACACCTTTGTTTATACAGCACAGGGTGAGAGTATACACAAAGATATAAGGAACAAGTAAAATGGAGTTAAAACAGGAACAAATCGTTGAGCGGTAAATACTCTATTCGGAGAGAGGAAGAGAACAGTTAAGGTTCAAATGCTCAGGAAACGCAAACAGGATTAGTTTGGAAGCTGTATTGATTCAGGCTTTCTACAGCTCATCAAACAAGCAAACTACCCCACTATAAGTTACACAGCTTGTCAGACCAGCTGTCAAGCTGGGGAATTAACAAAGTTATGTGTGATCAATTGTTTATTTTAAGTGCATTGCATACTCGAGTATTGAATAAGCACGATGAAACGTAAAGTAAAATTCAACGAAAACAAAAATCATCACGCTCTCAAAATTGACAGAAATAGAAGTTAGGAAGTAGGCGCCCACAATTATCGATGATCCCAGCCTTCAACACCGGTAACAGGCCGATTCACCCACCAGCGTCTCATCGTCCAGCAGCCTAAATCTATCCACGTCCTCGTCAAGTGGAAAGCATTGAAATGAGCATCGCTTTGAAACTCATCGAGTACTATCCAAATTGCGGTAATTGTGGTCAAGTCGAAGATCCGTCAACAGGGTGGTCAAAATACTATCTAGGGAAAAATACCACATCTCTCCTCACCTGGCGTTCGGACAGGATCTATGATACGATAGAATATCGTAAGGCGAACGTCAATACTCGGGACGGCTGCGGTAAAAAGTCACTCTAAGATCACATGGGGGAAATTTTTCCTTAGTGCGTTGAATGAAATGCTTGCTTAAATTTAATCTCGTTTTGCGTTCTTCACTGCAGCTGTCCAGTGAAATTTTTTTTATTGAATTTCATTCCTTAATTCTCTCCAACAAGTAAGCCTCCACAGGGCAGTTCGTGCTCTTCAAGTTTCGTACTGCTTGCTTCTTTAGCCTGTGTTGTGGTTCAGTGAATTAGGCGAAGTCAAATTCTCAAAAGTTTTTACTGCGTTGCGGAGCCGTGCAGTGACAGCGTCGCTGTCAATATGAGAGTGTGGGCTTGCCAAAAGTGCACCGTGTCAAAAGTAAATACACTCCAAGCGACTGAAGTCAAACACAAATACATTTCTGCGAAATTTTTCTGTCCGTTAGCTAATGAGCAAACAAGAGTTTAGGTCAATGTTTGGAAGTCGCGCACTTTTGTTTCGAGTCATGTTGACATTCAATATCGATAAAAATATTTCTTAAATGTTTCCTAAACCCTGTTAGTTAATTATCGTTAGGATTAAAAAAAAATCAGTGGGCGTTTACTTTGTGTACTCATGAGACATGAAATAACTTGCTCTTGTGTGACTTCCGAACTCGATAGCAGCATATGGTTAACAGTGGCGTCATGCGAGCTGTGATACTTTCTCTGCAAATACTTGTGAAATGTGCTTGATAGTTCAGTCGAGATCCCTGCTCATCTGAAGGTTGTGAGCGCGGTTGCTACATTGGCAATTTTTCAGATCAAAATGGCGAAATTTAATAATTTTTTAAATAAAGTTTGATTGTAAAAATCTCTCAACATTTAGCATCCTTGCTCGGTTGCCAGATGCAATGTTATTTTGGTTTAATTTTTGTATGAAAGAAGAGGGAACTTGATAATTTTGGTCAGAAATAAAAACCATCTAGCAACCCTGGTTGTGAAAGTCTGCAGCATCATTAGCGTGACAAAGCTGATGCCGTATCTAACACACATTATCAAATTTAGCTTAGTATTTCCAAACACAATTTTTTTTCACGCCTAAATTTAACCGAGAAAGAGTTAAATTTAATGTTAACTGAAAGAAAGACCACTTAACAAGCGTAGCAGTGAGACAGTGTGGAGCACCAGTGACGTGGCCCAGCTGCACATTCCGCTGATGTCGCACCGCCGCCTTGTCTCCTTTGTTTCTCTGCGCTGCGAAGCTTGGCGCATCGCTCGTCTGGGATGTGTCGTAATTTCTGAGGGCGAATAAAAAGTGGCAGTCATCTGTGCTTGGGGAATTGAGCCGCGTACCCCCCCCCCACTATAAGTTACACCCCCCCCCAAAGTTATGTGTGATCAATTGTTTATTTTAAGTGCATTGCATACTCGAGATGTCATGATGTCAGGGTTGTGCAGTCTTGATTCTTGTTTTGTATTGTGCTGGGGTGCCGTTTTTTTCAATTACTAACGTTAAAATGGAGTGTTTGAATTTTTTTGTTAACTTATATAGTAAATTAAACATATTACTTTTCTTCGAATTTTTGGTGAATTTATATTTTGGAACATATTAAAGTTAAAAATTTTACTTTAAAATAATAGATGGTATATTGACGCGTGTAATTGAGCGAGCAACACTATGGAAAGCACATGGGATGGGTATGTATTAACTTCCTCCAGCTCCGTCATGAGTGTTGACGTACCCTGTGGCTTAGAGTTGAAGTTTGTCTCACTATTTCGTTATTCATTTATTAGTCAAAAGAGTTATGGGCGATGTAATTTATTGTATTTATTATTCGTCACTATTACCTGCTCCCGTTTACATTGAGGTCAAGATTGTAACGATGTTCGGACGCCTTTGTTTTGATCGTGAGGGCGCAATACTAAGTGTGAGGTAATGTTTATTTATAAGCTGTGCTGATCTGTTTAATCGAAATTGCTGTTGCTTTTGAATGCTATAAATTAAATTTCCACGTACTGTCCCTTTTATGATTACTTGCTTGATGTTTCAACTGTAACATGCTAGATGTAACAATGTTGATACACAAGACACTATATAATTTTGAGAGAGCATATACTTTGATATTCGTAGGTGTGTGGCGATAACGCATGTATGCGCAACGCGCGTCACCGCCGCCTTATGCATGCAGTGACCCAGAAAACGCGGCGATTGTTTGCTGATGTTCTGTCCTGCGCTGAAATGTGGCGTGTCTTATTTGAATCTTGAGCGCACTCATCTCCAGTGCGCTGCTTCTGCTCATTGACTGACTGGCATTATTGCGTTCTACTGGACTGACAGCATTGTGGGCTGCTGAACTGATTGACATCATTGTGGGCTGCTAAACTGACTACTTAATGCGCTACTGAACTGATAACATCATGTGCTACTGAACTGAGTGCATCATGTGCTACTGAACTGAGTGCATCATATGCTACTGAATTGACTGCGAGCAATGTAAGCTGTAGAGCTGATTGGCTGATAATATTGTGTGCCGCTGGCCCCTCAGGGGGATACAACTGTTGTATCTATGGGAATTAGCGCTCCCAGGGGGACTATGTGAGGGCCCGAGCTAAGGGTTAGGTAGGCTTCCTTTTTGTTGAAATAAAATAAGTTTTTGTTCTGTTACGGACCATCTTTTTTCGGTTCACTGCTGTCCTGTTTTTTTCAACACCTACTACTTTCTTCTTCAACTTTGATCTTGTTTCATGAACTTCTTTCTCATCTTACTGTTTCTATGCCCTTTCTGCATAGATTCCACGTTCCCTAAACTCCATGCTAAATGGTGCCTTCCTCCTTCCTCTCTTTGGATCGCCTTTGTAGTGGATAGGGAGGCTTAAACTAACTAATAATCTAATCTAATCTGTGTGCCGCTGGGCCGTTGGACGGCCTCGTGTGCTGCAGGCCGTGTGGTGCGTGGGGCGGAAGTTGCAGTGCCGCTCCTCAGTGGCAGCACAGTGCACAGTCTCGCGAGTACCTGATAAACGTTACCACCGAACATCGATGGCTAGTTCACAAAAATCATGAGTGTCGCTTTTCTTGCATTGATATGAGTACATGACGCGCTATTGTGTTAATGCTTTTATAGTGACTCTGCGCGTGCTGCGACGCTGCGGTCGTGTGTCCTCGAGGTGTTTCTCGGTCAATGTGTGAACCTGTGTGGTTCAACGCCTTCGAGCTATTTTTTTATGAGTCTTATTTCAAGCACTTGAATTTAGCAGCCCCATGACATTTTTTTAAAATTTTGTTAGCGCTTATCACTGAAGTTCAGTTTTAACAATGCGTTTATTTCATTAATTTTTCTCCAAGCATCACTCAAATTTTCTGCCTTCAAGGTTTTTCATTTATGAAATTTATTTTCCAGCATTTCTTTCCTTTTGCTTGCAGGAAACCATTGATCAGTAAAGCCAATTTCATGAAACGGTTCCAATTTGCAAAAGATCCCGAAGACTGGAGCGATCGAAACATGTTTTATTGCCAGATGAATCAGGGTTCACCTTATTCTATAAAGATCGTAAAGTTAGGAAGCCAATAAAGTTTTAGGTCCTTCATACATCTCTGCGACAGTACAGGCTTCCTGAAGCAGTTGAATGATCTGACGGTGCCTAACATGGTCGGGATTAGGTTTGGCAACTTTGCCTGGAAAACGTACGATATTTCTGGATTATTTGACGATCCTAGTTGACCTGTTACTCCCGTCTATGGGTTTCCATTTTCCTGGTGATTCTGGTATTCTTCAAGACGAAAATGCTTGTATCTATCGGTCACATGTAGTTCAAGGTTGGTTCAGGGAGCACGAGAAATAATTTTTTCAAATGGAATGATATTCACAGGTCCTGCCTTGATTTAGATCCCATCGAAAATTAGTAACCCACTAAAAAGGGAGTTGTAAGCCTATACCTTCTTTATTGGAAATGTTTTTTCCTTCAACGCTTACTTGTGCTTCAGGCAAAAATTCGTTCAGATTGTGTGGCAAATCTAAATGAAAGCTATTTTCAATGTACTAGGTTATTCAATTAACTATTATGCTTGATTGTTTTTATTACATTCACATGTCTTCAGAGTACGACAGCGGGTATTGTAGTTACCCTTCTTTCCACTGAACTTCAATGCTGTAGGGAAAAGAAGTTCAAGGAAAAGTTGTCTCTTTGGAATAAATTTGTAATTGCCCACACATGGGTTACATCACCCATGTTTATGATTTAATTGCTCATTTATGTCATAAAAGGGAAGATGTGAGGTCGCGAATTGAAGGTTAGGTACGCCTTCCTTTTGTTCAAACAAATTAAATTTTCATGCTTTGTTACAGATCATCTTTCTCGGTTCTCTGTTATCCTTTGTTTCAGCAACTCTTATTTTTTCTCAAGCTGGCATCTTGTTCCATGAACTTTTTCATTGTTCCATAAATTTTTTCATTGTTCCATAAACTTTTTCATTGTTCAATAAATTTTTTCATTGTTCCATAATCTTTTTTCAATCATGTTTGTTCTATGCGCACGGTGTAGGGACGCACATTGTGCATAGGTTGTGCCCTTGATTCCTTAACAGTTGGTGCCTTGCTCCTTCCTCTCTTTGGAACGCCTTCGTTGTGGTTATGGAAGCTTGAATTAATAATTTAACATAATATCGCAAAATTCTTAGAAATCTCGAGTGGTTCGTGAGAGACAAGATACTATCCGTAATGAAGGAAAACATCAAATTCTATGATGGGAACTCAAGTGTGCGCCTCGACTAACCCGTAAATGAATTAAATAGTGAAAAGTGATTTTTGAGTTAGAAAAAATGCAAAATGTTTTACTAGGACTCTGGCACAAACTAAATGTCAACGAAAAGCAAATAGTATTGAATGATTTTTATTTCGTTGAAATGGTTTCGTACCAGCTACTGATTACCTCAAATTTTGCTCATTATTTCAATATTTTGCCGTAACGCTCAAACGACTTCAAAATGCCACGTTACGCTCTAAAGTAGCAGCACTGATCATCTTTGCATTAGGTAATCCTTCGTAGGCAGAGGATAAACGCGCTTTGTTGAGCTATGCCGCCGTGTGTCCCGCCCGTGTCCCAGCTGATGTGTTTCCAGAAGAGGAAATGGGGGCGAATTGCTTGTTCCTCGAGGTATTTGCACCGCAGCCACAGGCGGCAATTGCTTCCTGCTGGTGTTGACCGCTCGAACTGCCGGCCCAAGCTAAGTTTTTTTTTGTCAATTGCTGGGCCTTCTGCTCCCTGAGCGAAAATGTCTACTCGGAGGCAACAAGGAAACATAGCTCTATTGTCTGCTGCAGGCCTCGCTGCTCTACGTTACTCAAATGATAAAAGGGTTCTGAGTTATGATTGGACATCTTCGTTCTTCTCAGAACTGTGACATATTTTCTAGATTGAAACCTCGCGTCCTAAGTCTTGAATTTGAATCTTTTGCCAGTTATTGTGATGCAAAATTCACTTCTAAATTTTTACCTCTAAGTCTTCTGTAACGCACCTGAAGAAATACACACCATTAGCGTCAGTTCTGAGATGCACTTCTGCATACCAACATGGGAGCTAGCATCTAACTCTCGCCATGGCTTGAATAGAATCGAGATGCAACGCATTCCGGGACGCGTAGTCACGACGGTTTAGTTCATTAATGCTGGCGGGTGGCATGGCGGCTATGCTAATGCCGGCGCTAATTCGCTGCAGCTTCATCGGGTTTGTTAACATCGAGGACGATCTGGAGCTGAAAATGGCGCGCTTTTGGGTGTGGAGCCACGCGATGCTGTGCTCACAAGATTGCATCGCATTCTTAAGCAGGAACTCCCAAGCTCTTCAAAAGCAAAAAAATAACCATAAATAACATGACGCGACCGTGGCTGTGCTCGAGTTGGGGTCCACGTCTTGTGTGAGCTGCTTTGCGATTGTGTAACCTATTTATGCCTGTTAATTTCTATACCCGATGTTTTCAGCCTTGCTTGTGTGGCACCGTCAGAATTAAGCGTGCATTATTTGATAGGCCTTCTTTTTTATTGGAATAAAATGCTTTTTGTTTTGGTACAGTCCCTATTTTTTTTTTGTTCACTGCTGTCCTGTTTCCCCAGCACCTACTAGTTCCTTCTTCAACTTTTATCTTGTTTCATAAACTTCTTTCTCAACTTAATGTTTTTTTGCATTTTGTCTATAGATTCTGCGTTCCCTTAACTTCATTCTAAATGGCGCCATCCTCAGCTGCATGCTGCCATCCTTAGCTGCTGCCATCCTTAGCTGCTGCCATTCCTAGATGCCGTTATCTCCAGCTGGTGCCATTCCTAGTCGTTACTTTCCTCAGTCGCCATTATTCCATTGTGGTTCTCGCTATAACATCCCGTAAAGGCTAACGCCTACTATTACGCACTGAATTTTTGGTAAAGTCACGCTGGAGGACATGTAAAATATAGTTATCGATTGATGAGTATCACTATTCTTGGGCAGCAACCATGGCAGTACCGAATCACGCGGTGCAATTTGCAGTCTTGATGCCAGGGTTGTATAAGAGGTAAAGCTACAAGTTGCTGGCGCTGTCAAATGGACGGGAACTGGCGGCACTTCCTGGAGTGCCTTAAAGATGCTCTCTCGAATGTGACTCTGGTTCTGTTGCGGCGTGCTGCTGCTGCTGCTACTGCGTGGTGCTGCGCAGAACAAATCTGCTGCTTTATTATGTGCCTTTTTGAGCAGAGACTACTACATTGAATTCAAGGAACGAATGTCAAGGGCATTGAGTATAATGTTAAGAAGGTGTGTGCACTTTAGACCTGCTGGTCATTCAGCAGCAGTTCGGCCGCCGTGTTGTTGCGGTGAGCAATATTTGCGTGTTGCTGATGAGTTAAATTAATGGGCGGAAGGTCATTGAAGCACGTAAATGACCTTGAGTCATCACTGACACACTCAAGTGTCTCGGTGATAGCAATGTTCAATGACATTTTGCGTGTCACGGAATCACATGCTCGTTACATTTACTTTGTCGTTTTTGGGTTGTGTTGAGTGTTTTGAAGCGCGTTCGTAGCTAGAATGTGATGAAATGTTAATAACCAACTTTTGTCCCCATTCTTGTGTCATATTTCGTTGTTTACTGAAAAATATTTTCCGGTGAAAATTCAAGAATTTCTTTGACGAGGCATCTGTATTTTTGTTCACTTTTATCGAACAATTGAAGGCGTTGGGAAAATTTTTTGACTCTGATGTATTTATCACCCTCAGAGGGATACGACTATTCTATCGCAGTTAGCACTCCCAGAAGGAAAATGTGAGGTCCCTAGCTGGTTAGCTTCTGAGATTCCGTAGCTTCTCAGAAGCTGGTTAGCTTCTGATATTGAAATAGCTTTTTGGTTTCGTAATACTAGCTCTTTTCCGTTTCACTGCTGTCCTGTTTTTCACTACCTTTAATTTTTTTCTTCAACTTGTTATATTAATTTCCTTTGTAACTTACTGCTCCTATGCGCTGGGGATTTTTGATTCCATGTTCCCCTAACTTCATGTTAACAATTCGATTACGGCAGGTAAAACTGAATTTTAGTATTCATCTCAAATTTAAAGTCAATTGTAGTAAGCAATGTCGAAAATAGCAAGCATTAACTGGATCGAGCCTACATATAGTTTTGATTGATTATTTACAAAAATCAAGTTTGTGACTACTCGCCGGTCAGCAGCATTATAAAAATTCCCTCCCGAGTACCACCGGTGGCGCACGTCGCAGTCAACGTATTAAAGGGTGCCTTCCTCTTTCATCTCTTTAGAAAACTCGAGTGGGAGGTAAGAAGTCTCAAACTAACTTATAATCTAATTTGTAATTTTCACCACGCTGTCACACCATTACATTGTCTCAGGGTAGCCAGATTAGCCTTTCACGGTCCAAAATCTTCGAGTTTTGGCTTTCATTGAAATTTATCCTGAAGATGAAGTATCTTGTAACTCTTCAAGGTTAGGAGATGACACTTGATATTAATGTTCAAATTTTATTGGGAAAAAGTAAAAACCAAAACTTGAGAATTTTGACCGTATAAATAACCAACTGGCAACGCTAGTTTGTTGTATTTAGTAGAAGTGTGTTTAGCGTTTAGTCAAGTGACGTATTTTCATGCCCATAATTCTTCGACACAGAATATATGAAAATTATCGCCCCCATGGGGAATGTGCGAGGTCCCGAGCTAATAGCCATCTAGGCCTTTTTTTAAATAGAATAGACTTTTTTTGGTTGGTTTGCGGATCATCTTTTTTCGGTTCACTGATGTCTTGCTCTTCAGCACTTGCTACTTTCTTCTTCAACATTTATCTTGTTTCATGCGCTTCTTTCTCAACTTATTGCTTTTATGCACCTTATGCATAGATTCTCGCGTTCCCTTATTTCATACTAAATAGTGCCTTGCTCCTTCCTTTCTTTGGATCGCCTATGTTGCGGTTATGGAGGCTTAAACTAACATCTAATCTGACTGGTCTTTAGGAACTAAACGACACCGTACACTTCATGTTACTGAGGCTGCATCGTAGTAATGAGAGATCTTATGACCAAACTAGGTAATTGGGATGACCAGATCAGGTAATTGGTATGACCAGATCAGGTAATTGGTATGACCAGATCAGGTAATTGGTATGACCAGATCAGGTAATTGGTATGACCAGATCAGGTAATTGGTATGACCAGATCAGGTAATTGGTATGACCAGATCAGGTAATTGATATGACCAGATCAGGTAATTGATATGACCAGACCAGGTAATTGATATGACCAGACCATGTAATTGGTATGACCAGACCAGGTAATTGGTATGACCAGACCAGGTAATTGGGATGACCAGACCATGTAATTGATAAGACCAGAACAGGAAAATAACATGAGCTGAGGGCTCATTCTCGACACAAGTGATGACTTATCTTATAAAACTGAGCAGTGATGAAGCTTCATGTGCTCCGGTTGTGTAGAGCGGAGAAAAAACGTTTACGTCCGCTTTTCAGGCGTAACTGAAAATATTTAATTATTCGTTTGTTCAATATTTGGGAATATTATTAAGGGCCTAAAATGGGGCCTAAGGGTTTTCTTAATCCATTTAATGGCCTGAAAATGTCTGCTATATTTTAAACCATGGGTGTCGCTTTCAATTACCTCTAAAATTGCACTGCTTAATTTCGGATCTTATCCGAAATGCTAGGAAAATTCCAGTTCCGGATTGTTTCAAGTTCCGTCGAACTCTTGAATTTAAAACCACGAAGTCATTTTAAATCAGACCTCAGGAACACATAATCCTATTCTCAAATGCGATTCTATCAATGGCTTTCAAACGTATTTGAACGTATTTTCATAGCCTTAGAAACTAAATGAATCATATTATGATAACCTCAAAAAAGTTTAACAAGTTATAGAAGTCGGCATCCAAAGCTCTTTGAATGATTTCAGATAGCATTGTAAACATCGTAACCTGCTGAGCTGACGTTCAAAACTACGGAACTGAACCGTTTAATTGGCTTTCAAACTATGACGTTAAGTCAACCTCTGTAGATAAATTTGAACATCGTTTCGTGCGTGTTGGCGGACGGTTTTAAAAATCACTAGCAGCACTTAATGATCTTCAAACAAACACGTAAGCCGCTAGAGACCGCCTTCAAAGCAGCCCTCGGTGCCATGCAGAAAGCTTTCTCAATTTCGGGGGCTTTTTTGCGTTCGGATTTTCTAACGCGATCTAGTGTTAGTCCGGAATAAATGACCGAGCTTTACAGAGTGGGGTTTATTCCTCATCTATGAAAGTGCAGTGTGAATGATTTTACCATGTAGTTTCAAAAAAGATTTACAGAATTGAAATTTTCGAAGCCTTTGTACTTTAAACAAAGTCAAGTGGGAAATAACACACTGATATTACAGACTTAGTGCGGCGATTATGATGAATTTGATAAATGCAGCCTGTGACGTCGCAACGCATGTGTTCACGAGAAAACTTGAGTGTGAAATTTGGACCTCTAAATAGCGAGTACTTAGCACTGTTTTTGTACTAATACGTATTAAAAAATTATTTGTTCATCCAGTGCTTATAGAGAGGCACTGTACTACAAAGTTGGTCGATAATACTTCTTCAGGGTGTTACGGGATTTTTAAGAGTAATTCGACTACTGCGCTGGATTATTGATAAAATTAGTAATATTTAAGACTGTCAGAAGCAGGCAAAAAAGAGAATGGTGTGAGAAAAAACATTCAACTTATTTTTTGCCTTCAGATTCGTGAAGATATTTTGTATGTTATCATCTAACTTGGAAATATTTGTTTTTGCTATCATTTCATTTATTTGCTGATGACTTGAGCTACATTTGTGGTTCACAATGTACAATTTGAATTTTCTCCAAACTGGTAAGTATTTTGTGACTCACTGGACCTCTCGAGGTTTCGTAGAGTTTTGCTACTAAAATGAGCAGGTAAATCATGAATCAAGTCCCCCCTGTTCAGACAATTACAAATTTATTCCAGGAAGATTACTTTTTTCTAAAATTCTTTTCCCTACCGTATTGAAGTTTAAGGGAACGAACTTGAATAAAAATGAAGGAAAACTGAACTGAAGTTAATGCCTATCACATGGTGTACTTATTTTCTTCTCAATTTTTAGATCATATCACGTCTGAGAACAGTTGAATTTTTTACTATTACTCGCAGTTCGACATCATATTTAAAGTCGTTGTTAATCATGGATGGAAAAATTCTATACCTGTTTTTATTTTGATGGGTAACAGAATCGAGAAGGTTTTCATCCTTTTCTAGTTTACTAAGTTACAATTTGAAGCATACATACTCTTGGTATTCAGCCGGTCCGTGGCATACATTTACGGAACTCGGAGTGTAATTTGACCTCGCCAAACGTTCATGCATAATTTTCTTTCGTATATTTGTACTTTTACCTGCTGACATTCGTCCAACATTCACGGGGATACAACTATTGTATTTATGGGAATTAGGGTACCTGCACGCGAGTGACTTTTTATTGTCAGTTGTCACAACAAAATTTGTCACAACAAAAAAATTGCCGCAACGAAAACTTGTCAGTAAGGCACACCCGCACACGAACCACCGTATGGCAGCAACTACCGTTTAGTGTCACCATAGAAACTGTGAATGTGGCAGTGTCAGACCACTCTAGTCTGGAAGACACTGAAATTCCACGGCAGGATCGTCAGGTAAAAATAAGAGAATATGCCACCCCAGTATTGAGTATATTAATCATCACAAAAATACCGAACACGGACTCTTTTTTTTTTTCTTTAATGTAATGAATTTATTATTCAGATGTGAAATAGGTTGCTTCGCTGAACCATTTTATAATAGCTTGAACGCCTAACAGTATATTTATGCACCATACTGCCCCAAAACAAGTCACATTAGCAAAGATCTGGAGTCAACAAACCCAATCTGCCAACCTGCCACCGGCTGGGCGCTAGGTGGCGGCAACTAAAAGTTGTCCGTGTGCGAGCTCCCATTAGAAATAACGTTCTCTATCGCCTGCAACAGTTGCCGACAACTATTGTGTCGTCAGAGAAATTGATCCGGTCGCAACCATCTCTCATCTTTTAGTTGTCGCCTCACGAAAAATTGCCCGTGTGCGGGCAGTCATAGAAATGCATACTTTCTATTTTGGACAATTTTTTAGTTGTGACAACTGACAATAAAAAGTTGCTCGTGTGCGGGTACCCTTAGCAGGGGAATTTGTGAAGTCCCGAGCTTAAGGTTAAGTAGGTATTTGGTTGAAACAAAACAGATTTTTTGTTTGCGTTACGGACTATATTTTTTTCGGTTCACTGCTGTCCTGTTTTCTTCTTCAACTTTTATCTTGTTTCATTAATTTCTTTCTCAACTGTTTCTATGCACCTTGTGCATAGATTCCACGTTCTCTTGAGTTCATACTATATTGTGCCTTCCTACTTGCTCTCTTTGGAACGCATTTGTTGCGGTTAGTGAGGCATAAACTAATATATATTCTAATGTAATTATAATTTTCCCCTTTTGGAGCCCAGTTGAGCATTTGGGAGGTGTTGATTATCTCTTTTGAAGTATAAATATTTTATTTAAGCGCTGTCGACAGTGTTCGGTTGTTGAATATGTCGTGGGATATAATTCAAGTCCGCGTAACATAAATAGCTTGACAAAATTTTATTAATTCAAGATGATGAATGAAAAGATTAATTTACGAACCTCTTTTAGCTTGTTAATAAAATGTGTTCTGTTTTGCTTGAAGTTATTAAGGAAAAGAAACCGGATTTACCAAGCACCACTCAATCTTGATACTTATTCCATTAAAATCAGGATTGCTATCTTGTTCAGCATCTGAAGGTCACAGTTGTCACGAGATATGTACGGTCCTACCCCTCATTAATTTACATTAACAAAGAGACCGGATTCTCGGTAATGAGGGTTTGGCGTACCTCCAAGAAATCATCAAAATACACAAAATACAGGCAACCCAAAATACACGAAAAATTGAATTAAAAAGAATCCACGTTACATTTACTAAAACAAGAATGGTACTCACCAATGTGAAGGGATACCACTTACACAGCACGCTTTTCTGTGCGCGTCTGAA
>JACJUY010004654.1:44197-66095 GCA_014220935.1 Platorchestia sp. MABIK | reverse complement strand
AAAAGATCATCTACTGGGCCACGCATATTCCGCAAGCACAGGACAGCCAAAACCCCGTAGGGGATTTTAGCTGCCCACCCATTTATGGCCAGGCGCCTTACCCACGCTGAAACCCCCCGAGGCATCTACGCAGCGCGCCCCTGAGGGGTCGATTAGCTACAAACTCGAGTAGAAATGAGCGCATCAGACACCTGGAAAGCTCAACACCCAATGAGAGGCCTCAAAAGAGTGCCACTTCCATATACAAACAATGACGCATCAATAGCCGCCACACGATTCTATAAAATATTTCTCATGAACTGTTACTTCGTCTCGGCGCGCTGCTGTTCACATCTTGTTCACTAATAAGAAAAACGGCAAAAATGTTCAACTTCTGTTAGTAGAGTAAGCACATAACGTGGCGAGAACACGACCACCCAAGACCACCTACACACGGTTCAATCCGAGACCTCCTCACAGACACTGGAGAGCTCACGGCACACAACACGAGGCCTGCCACAAATTGCACTGCAAAGACACAAAACATCACAGCTAATGCCCCCTAATTACCGCAATTATTTCTCAATTTAAACAATAACTTCTATATTAGACCAATTATTTCTCAATTACAGCAGTAATTTCTAAATTAGAGCAATAACATCTAAATTAGAGCAATAATTTCTAAACAAAAGTTATAACTAGTACATAAAAGCAATGCACATGTTCGTGCTGTAACAGCCATGACTTGATAGATCTCAAAACACGCACACAAACGCGACACACACACACACACACTCACATGCAGCGCGTGCTTGGAGCCTGTGTAGGAGGCGGAGCGCGGCGCCCCGAGCTTGCCCGCCACGGAGGAGGTGACCACGTGTAGGCCGCCGCCGTGCTGGTGAGCACCACAGTTGCAATGAAATACATTACTATAATATTGATAATACTTTTATTTACACTTTACTCGCTTTTACACTTTAGTGAATTTCGATTAATAACCAAATTTGATAATTAAATTAGTATTTTGTTTGCATTTACATTTTTAGTGAATGTGCGATTTAAAGAAAGTGAACATCTGTTGCGGCATTGTATAATGCGTGTGGGCTTTCCTGACCACAACTAAGGTGAGGGGAAGGATCTATTAGAATGCAGCCAAGGAAACAGGGACTCTACGCACCAAGCGCGTTCTCACACAAACCCCCACATGCATAGAAAGAGTGAATTAGGAAGCAAGTTTATGAAACAACATAAAATTTGAAGAAAATAGGAGCTGAATAGCAGGACAGCAGTGAACAAAAAATTCCTGTAACAAAAGAAAAAAGTTCTATTTTAACAGAAGGCTTCATGACCAGCACAAAGCCTTCCACACACCTCCGAACACTGGTTCTTTTGGATAAAAAAGTTGCATCTCCCTGAGTAAGGACAGCCTCCATAACACCTACTTGCCCCACAACCGCCCGAGGTCTTGATCAATCAAAGCTATGCAACGCACTAGCGGATGTCTGCGAGACTACTAAATGTTCCATTACAAACTCCAGCTGAGAACATTGCCCAAAATGTAGCAGAGTTTCTACAGACATTGGCACTTTACATAAAAAAAATTCTAACATAGATAAAATGATAGTTGGCCATCAATCAAGCCGTCAACCACAAATTCCCAGTAGTCAGAGGTTCACATTCTAAAGGTGAGGAAATTTAGAACTGAAATGCGAAAGGTTGGTATTGTTCAGAACTACTAAACCTTGAGGACCAGTGATGAAATGCTCGGATTTGAGTTAACTAATATGACGAGCTACCATTTATAAAAAACTAAATCCTTTCCAATCCACAGAGGATCATGTAAGGATTGAATACCTAATGCGTTGAGACCTTCGAAGAAGGATGTTACAAGAGACCGTTGAGACCATTGGTGTTCTCACTTACAACCCAGCAAATATTTAAAACAAAGTAGCCAGCTTAACCTCTTAACGTCTGCATTTCTACACTCATAACACCGTCATCAGACTAGCACTGGCATCAGGTTGTCATCGATATTACAATCAGGAAAGAACTGCCACTCGCCAGTGGGCAACAGAGATGAAAATGGGCAAGAAATTTAACAATATGAGTAAAATTTTGAGGGAATTTATAAAGAAGAAGGAACAAATGTATCTTTGGAGCGTTAGGCCCATTTCACACTGAGCTAGCAAAGCAGCATCTAGCAAGTTCTCATGAGCTATCTAGCAGACGGTCTGCGAGACTGGTAGGTAGTAATAGCACTATTGCTAGCCTTTGCCTTCACAATGAACTTGCACGTTTTATCCAGCAGGCGAGGCTAAAATGCTATTCCTACCAACCAGTCTCATAGACCATCTGCTAGATGGCTCATGCAAGCTTGCTAGATGCTGCTTTGCTAGCTCAGTGTGAAATGGGCCTTAGACGGTTAAATAAAGACAAGAGAAGTCCGACTGCAACCTCGGAGGCAGCGCATCTCAACGTGCAAGCAAATGATGTGAGAGAGCCCTCAATCTTAGGAATTCCTGTACTCAGATCGGCCTCAACCCACTAAACTCAGTGATACTTGGATAACATTGGAGATAAGACTAGATGTTAGTTTAATCCTCTGAAACCACAAAAACAGCATTCCAAAGAAAGGAGGAGTGCACCATTTAGTTTGGAGATAAGGGAACGCAGAATTTACGCAGAAGAGGCCTAGAAATAGTAAGTTGAGAAAGTAGTTCATGAAACAAGATAAAAGTTGGAGAAGAAAGTAGTAGGTGCTGAAAAACTGTACAGCAGTGAACCGAAAAAGGTGGTCCTTAACATAACAAAAAACATTTCATTTCAACAGAAAGAAGGCCTACCTAACTCTCAGCTAAGGCCCTCACACATTTTCCCCTGGAAGAGCTAATTCCCAAGGATACAATAGTTGTATCTCCTGAGGGGACAATAAGTACAAAATGTTGAGAGAATTCATCAAAAAAAGAGACAAATGGTTCTTTGGGGGCGTTATTGATTGTGAAATACAAGAGAAGTGCTTGTACTACCTAGAAAGAACCACATCTCAACGTGCAACCTAATGATATGAGATAACCCTCAGCCTGTGTTAACTTGTATACAATACTCATGTTGACTTGTGCTAGCAAAGATAACAGGTCGTGTCAGAGTGCACACACACTCACCTGCCTGAAGAACTTGTTGACCCGCCGTGCGAGCGCAACGAGAGAGAAGACGTTGAGGTCGAACAGATCCCTGTCTACGCTGATGTCTATGTTATCCCAGCGAGCCCTTTGCGACCGCCCCGCGTTGTTCAGCAGCACTGACAACTGCAAGTTGATTATCAATTTAGTAGGTTCCAAAAACCCATGTGTCTAGTAACTTGTGGGCAGTTCATCTGTAGGTATCAAAACATTTCATTCTGCAGTGTATACAAGCTGATCAATGAATGTAAACATGAAATGGTGCATAAATATCTAAATCTAAATGGTTACCTATTATAATCCATTAGTTGCCTGATCCATAAACATGAACAAGAAACGGTGTCATGTGCGCAAATAAGAGCATCTAAATGGTTACCTATTAAAACAAGAAGAATAATAAAGGGATTGGGAGCTACTTATCAGTGCTACAGCGCCACATATGGGCTAAGGGCTTAATTGGCTCAGGCCTCGTGTTTTATCAAGTCCCCCGTGCTGCTCACTAAACGATGTATTTACCACAAGTGATACATCAGCCGATTGTTTCTCACGTGTAGGACACTGGACACATTTGAGTATAGCCACCTGTGGGCCCGAATAAGTTCAGCGACTTCTAGAGCATCCTATCATCAACCCTATAACAAGGTGTCCACTCAATCTTTACACAATTCGTCTCATGTTTAATAAGAGAGGTAATTTGTTTATTTCTCTATTGATCTATGTAGATACACATCTGTTACATATAAAACTGGAAGTAACAACACCAAAGTTTATGTAGTCAAGCACGTCATCCGGTGCTTGGAGGTCCTGACACTACAAGATTTTTCTTTCCAGTCATATAACAGGGCATTAAAAAAAAGCATACAAATCATCCCACACCTTGTGCAACACCATCACAAGAAGATATTACAGCTCAATATTAGCATGGGTCAGAAATTAGAGCTCAATACTAGCATGGGTCAGAAATTAGAGCTCAATTTTAGCATGGGTCAGAAATTAGAGCTCAATATTAGCATGGGTCAGAAATTAGAGCTCAATATTAGCATGGGTCAGAAATTAGAGCTCAATATTAGCATGGGTCAGAAATTAGAGCTCAATATTAGCATGGATCAGAAATTAGAGCTCAATATTAGCATGGGTCCGAAATTAGAGCTCAATATTAGCATGGATCAGAAATTAGAGCTCAATATTAGCATGGATCAGAAATTAGAGCTCAATATTAGCATGGGTCAGAAATTAGAGCTCAATATTAGCATGGGTCAGAAATTAGAGCTCAATATTAGCATGGGTCAGAAATTAGAGCTCAATATTAGCATGGGTCAGAACTTAGAGCTCAATATTAGCATGGGTCAGAAATTAGAGTTCAATATTAGCATGAGTGAAAGCTTCATCACGAGAAACGGTGGCAAATAAATGAAAGATAAGAACACCACACTCTGCATTACATGAAACTCTCTTTAAAATTCTTTGAACTCAGAAGTAGCCTGTCTCATTAAATGTTCATAAATCAAACTGCTAACAGCAAAACATTTCCTAGATTATTCTTCACACGAGCTGCAATGAAAGCTGTGGTGACAATGGGATGGTTGCATGCAAAACCTGCTCGAGTGCACAGTGGTTGCTCACATCTATGTTGAATAAGAGAAGGGGTCTACAAACTTTTCAATGTAAGGGCCACATTATATTGTATATATATCCCACATTCATGCAGGCTAAAGGAACAAAAAAGGAAAAAAAATTAATTCAGCAATGCCAGTCGTACAATAATTATTTTTCAAGGCCACCACACAGGGATTTGTCTGGCGGGCCATAGTTTGGAGACCCCTGAATAAGAGCAATAACATGCATAGATCCGTGCAGGCGAGAAGCATTTGCTGCGCCACTATGAGCAGAACATTTTTCGAACGACAGGCTGTAGTGGTTATTTAGGGCGGGGCCAGACGCTGGGCTGGGCCCAGCTGGGTGTAATGCAGTCGAGATCGTCTCCACAAAATTACAAGTGAGCCAACACCAGCTACTCCTGAACTCAAGGCTCAAATTACACTACTAGAGATTCTAGAGGCTCAAAATTACACTGAAATTCCAGACCATTTCCTAATGCAAAAAATTTCTAAAAAAGTTGTGTAGAAAAGCAAATGTTGCAGAGCCCCTGAGAGCGTACAGAAAATGGAGTTTCATTCGAGTGAAGACACGCACCTTGCCATTGAAGTGCTTGAGCACAGCATTGAAGGCGGCCTCGTGCAGCTCGAGCTTGGTGATGTCGAGCGGCACGACCACCACGTCCTCCTCTCGCGCCCCCGCCTCTGTGGTGCACCAACTAGCTTTAGTGAATTAAGTTACACACAACTGTACGCCTCTGAATAGCGATGATGATAGCATTCCCTGTAGTCCTTGAACTCATTTGGGTTCAATAGTCACCATACTCAAATGTGTCCATTGTACTAGACTGGAACAATCTACTGCTGTATTGCTTGTGGTAGATAAATTGTTTAAAACATCGTACACTGAGAAGCATTTCTTTCTTCTAAACGCGTTTCCTAAATCCTCCTGTCACTCTCCGTCACACTTGAGGGAACGCAGGATCTACGTATCAGGTTTACGTACAAGAACAGTAAGTTGAGAAAGAAGCTCATGAAGCAAGACAAAAATTGAAGAACGATGTAATAGGCACTGAAAAACAGAACAGCAGAGAACAAAATAAAAGATGATCAGTAATAAATTAATATACTCCATTTCAACAAAAAGAAGGCCTCTCTAACCTTTGGATCGAGACTACACCTTCCTCAGAGAGTGCTTACCCTCAGTGAGAAGTACGAGTTCCAGCTGTCACTATGTGATGCCCACACAGTGATGGAAGAAGAGTGAGGTCCCTTCATTGATATAAGCAGCAAATTTCCAGTTAAATTGGCAGGAATATTTAAACATAGCACAACAAATTGATTTTCCATGTCCAGTAACATTCATTTTGAAGAAAATGTTGCATTTTAATAATAAGTTGTCAAGTAGTTGTGAGAGTAGTAGACCACGCCAGGTACAGAGAATGGGCCCATTGGTCATCCAGCACTCTGATCATCAAGCTCAGTTCAATTGCAAAATGCCACAAAATAACATTGATTCATTAAACAAACAAAAATTTATACTTTCCAAAAAAAAACATTCAAAATTATGATGCACTTGCCATATTTATTATTTCCAAACATTCACTAAGCATGAGGGCAGCAGCACTTGAGTGCATGTTGAGTGACCTACAGCTCATTTCAAGGACACAGACTTTCAGGAAGTTGTGCGCTAGATGCTCTGAACAAGAGAAGTTGTGCAGTGCATGGGCGCCAGGGCAGCTGCAGAGAGGCAGCAGTACGGTGGAGGAAACAAGGTAGAGTTTTTTCTATGAGGGGAACATACACTGCCTTTTGTTTGGGTAGCCAATAGAACGACTTCTTTAGTTCAAACAAACTTTATGACGTCACCATTGCGACATGTTGTTAGGCCAATAGTGGTGCCGGATTTGGGGCTAGCAGTGTTGTGAGCATTGTTATTGATCCGTTGCCATGACGGCAGCATTGTTACACGGAAGACAGGAAAAAGACTGATTTGATTGTACCTTGTTTCTTCTACTACTGTGATATCCCACCCACCGAGGCACTTCTGCTTGACCTGCTGCAGTCGCATCTCGTCCCTGGCAGACAGCGCGAGTCGCGCTCCGCACCGGGCCAGCACCACCGCGTACGCCTCACCAATGCCACGCGACGCTCCATTGATCCACACCACCTGGCCTCGCAGCTTCTCGCCTGCACGACACGCATTCCTTGTCAACAACAGCTGTGAGTGCAGGGCAGTCACACAGACCAAACACAGTATCATAATCATTTATAAGTCAAAAGCATGCATGCTGTGATAAATTAGCATAGGTGCAGCAGCAGATGGAATGTATGCACCTGATGCAGAGTCCTCCTATGTGGCTCCTTTTCTCTACTACAATAAAGAGACATGCATGATGCACTGAGAGCCAAATATCTTAAATTCAGTCAGCTTTTATCATCTGACAAAAAAAATCGTTTCATTTCTGCACTTTAATAAATATTCCATTCACTGAAATATGTATATAGCTTGATGAAATTGGATATAAGTTGGGAAATTCATTTACCTCAGCAAAAGGAGCAGAGACATTGCCTTAAAGGCAGCAAGCTAAACTACAATAGAATGTACAGTTAAAAATCCCAGCTCTTGTCTTAAAATGGCCTTCAATGCAAACGTGTAATTCTCCCACGTGTGCACACATGCGTACATGCTGCCCTCACAGAGCACGCACAACAGTGAGTCAGGAAACCAAGTCATGTGAACAGGTCCAGGGGACCTCAAGCAAGCTGTAGGCCGTGAAGTAGAACCCTGATTCCCTGCTATATTTATGCAGATAAACCTAACCTGTGCAGTCAAGCAGCATTTTCCTGGTTCATACCTTGAAACTGAAATTTGTTGTAATGAATTATAAAAGCTCAATAAAACATTTACTTACTGCAAATGGAGAACATTAGTCATACTAACTGCTCTGGGTTATTGCCTCTCAGGACCTTACACCCAAATATGAATAGGAAGAGCAAGCCATCACCTTATAATGGCTCATCTGGCTTCCCACTGCAGGTTTATACAAAATAAGTGAAAATCTTGCGGGCATGGCCCTAAATATTATGTCTCATGTGTGGTAGGTGATGGGTTGAGGTGCAGGAGTGGCCACAAACATTATTTCTCATGTGGGCAAGGAACGTCCAGCTTGCGAGAGTCTGAGTAGCTTCTGTGTGCTCATGTCTTTTTAAAGGATTTTCATTGATGGATGGATTAGTAATAAAAGTTTGTAAATGTGTGTTCTTTGGGTGGCTGTGATGTGTTTCTGGATTTTGCTGTCTTTCTGTGAATTAATCAATGACTGATTGGGTTCCCTACCTAATGCACTGCATTTATTTCACTTCCAGTCAATGAAGTTTGCAGTGAAACTTGAGTGGTGTGCCTCGGCAGAGCAATTCTCTCATATGACATTAATGAGTACTCATAGATCTGGCATTACTGCATAATTCAGCTTTGTTGCATGCATATATTTTAGTCGTTTTAAGCTAAGATTTACTTTTTATTGAGCACGATGTTTTCTCTTGGCCCATTGCTTCTTTTACCTCTTTTTGTTAGAAGATAGATTGAATTGTTTTCTTTATTCAGTCCTAATGAACTTCAAGACCATTTTGTAAAGAAATTTTTCATAAGTTACCAGTCAAATTTATTGCTTAACAATTGGATTCAAGTTTTAATTTGATTCACACTCATTTCATGGTCCATTTTTCAGTTGTTTTGTTTCATTTTTAGTCAATGCAGCAACTTTATTTGGTATTGTGAGTTCAATCTGTGGATGCATTTTTTGCTTTCATTACTTTGGAGCTCATATCTGAAGTATCCAAGTGTACCAGTATCGTTTATTTCATTTTCTTCCGTACTTTCATTTTGCATTACCTCTGTTTTCAGTTTTCAGTTTTACCCAGCAGTGTGCACTGTGCAGTCTGAATAATTTACTTACCATTGAAGGGTGAGAACTTGTTGAGCAGGTAGAGCACTAAATCAGCATCAGCAGCTGCAACTTGCCTGCAAATGTGGGTAACATCAGTCAACATGTGTGTTGACCAAGCCACTCACAAAAGTGGCCTGGTGGAAAATAATTGAGCTCATAGGCTGGCATTTGCAACAAATAACATTTGAGTTCACTATATTTATTTCAGCTTAGATAAATTGTACAGTAATTGGTTGTTCACTTAGTTTCTCCATCCTTACTCGTACTCTGTAAACTACATACCAAAACGATATTTTACAACTGCAAATTTTTGTTTTGAATACCCATGGGTTAATAGTGATTGAAATTCATTCAAAATTTACTTGAACACAAAAGCACAACAATAAAATGAAGAAAGAACACAAAATTAAATATTTTATTGGAGACAAATTTCCACATATGAATTAAATCTCAGACTTGAAGATAATGCAAATTTTGACCAAGTAGGTACATTACATTCAAATATCAATCTTATATTCCTATATGAGTTGTTATTGCAGAATATAATGGTGAGGTAACATGGCCAACATTTAATACAAATATTCATTGCATACTTTCAGTCATTTCTATAATCAAAGAGTAACCAATAAAGTTCTCCTAACATAAAAATTGAGAAATCAAAAGAAGAAAGAACTAAAAACAACATATACCCCCAAAAAGAGACTGCAAAGATCACAATACAGAGCAAATGATGGCACTGCTCTCCAACTCATGCACCAGGCCAAAACAAATTCATGTTCTTGTTATCAAGATTCCAGTACAGTACATCCTTACCCCAATCCTATGTAGACACAAAGCAGGTTTGCAGATTTAGGTTATGTTTTACAAATAGATTACAGATGAAGTTTTATAGTTTTTATTGACAAAGTTTTTCTAAAATAAGTAAATCAAACAGTTCTTTAGCAGATGTAAAATGACTATAAACATTATGCAATGCAAGCCTAATTGTGATCATTATAACAACCAATGTCTGAACCTACAAATCCAATTCTACTTATGAAAATGTTCTAGGAGTCATCAAGTCAGTCAAATCAAATACTCTCATTAATAATTAAACAAATAAACTAGCTACAAATTTGCAGAAATGAAAGAGTTACAGATGGTCTATTTCACCCTAAATTTAGACATTGATTCTATCCACAGAGATAAATGTTCAGCACTACCAAGAGCTCAGTCCTACACAAAGTATTAATTATGGTAAAATGAAATATAAACTGGGCACCGCATCATTTCAGTGCCCTCCTCAGTTCTTTCTTTGCTTACAATAATTCAGTTTGCAAGCATAAAACATTTGTAAAATTAGTCAAGACCCCAACTTGACCTAAACAGCCAACTGCATTACTAGCAAGTTGTTGGTTGCATCACATGCTTCCAGCCAACTCGTGACACTCTCAGAGATATTTTTTTCCTGGCAAAAAGGGTCTTCCTGTATTCATTTGCTTACAAATTAGCCGATGCCTCCTTGACCACAACAAAGGCATTCCAAAGAGGGAAAGAGTGAAGGTATCATTTAGTCTGAAGCTAAGGGAATTTAGAGTCAATGCAAAAATGGTGTTTCCATATGGAAGGTTCTGAAACAGAACAAAAAGTGAAGAAAAAAAGAGGTACTTGAGAAAAGGAGCAAAGAAATTTTTTTTTACAAAACAAAAACTAATTAATAGCAATAAAAAGAAAGCCCAAATAACTCCACCTCAAGACCTTACATTTTTTTCAGGAAGAGCTAATTCCCATAGATATAATAGTTTTCTCCTACTAACAAATCCTGTTTTAATTAGCACTTTAGAACTCTAAATTTTGTACTATTTACTGAGTCTATATTCAAGTTAATTTTTGTGGTTGTAGTGAGATGGAAGCTAGTTGTCTCACACATTCTAAATCTAATTCAAGTTATCAGACATTTTTTAATTTATTAGTTCTTAACCTAAAAGAGTAAAGAATTGGAAAGGCCAAAATTTAGTTAGGCTAAAAAAATACAAGCCCAATAGTGGATGTATGGAGACATTAAACTTTCATAAAGTTAAAAGCTTTAATATCAATTGCACTGGACAAATGCATCCTGAAGCACTTGCATTAAATGAAATTATAAACTTTCCTGGTTTAATAATGAAGATTCAATTTATCTTGTAATGAAAAAGTTAATGGTTACAAATGTTTTTTTTTGTCATTGTTTTGAATCAGAATACTTTTTAAATGATTTGAATAGCTAAATAATTTTAAAATGTTTTAAATACATGAAAGAATTACCTTAGTTTCAATTAAAAGATAAGGTTTATTATTTATATCAGCATATTACTGATAATTTATTAAGAGAAATTCAAGCACAAATTATAAAACAGATAAATATGGTAAAGGAAATATAAATTAAATATAACATTTCATTTGTAAACTGAAAGAACTAAAATCAGAGTTATATTAAGCTAGCCTTTAAAAAAAAATTTCAAGACATTAATTGCATAAATAAATATATCCAAAATATTTTTTTACATCAGCAAACTATCAAGATAGCTCCAAGAAATTAGAAATAAAAAATATTATTTACCACCCACCTTATGACAAAAACTATGCTGACTGTTACAAATGCAGATGTAACACTGCATAACAGCCAAGAAAATAAAAACAAACAACTAAGTCCTATTAAAAACATTGTTAAGAAATGCAATCACTGATTACAAAAGAAATTTAAACAGTCTGGAAAAATGTATAAACTTTGAAAACTAAATCTAAACTTTATTTAAAAATCTGGCTCAGCATTATGTAACCTAAAATATTTTGTATCTACAATGCAATGAATGTCAAATATATATATTTTTTTTTAATTCTTCAAATTAATTAACTTTTATACAGAACATGCGTAGGTAAATGTGAAGGAGAGGCCAATCATCAATTTTCCAATATTTGTTGCTTGAATATGGGTAATTAGATTGAAATAAACAATTTTTTTCCATGCACTTTCCGTTGCCAATGAGCATTTAACAAGTTATAGCAGTGATGTTGTGACATAACTGAACTAATCTAACCTAACGTAACCTAATGCAACCTAAAGTAACACAACTGAATGTAACAATCATTCAAGCACATTACAGCCATCAAAACAAAGAGTTCATTTGGGATCTTCCCCTCATAACGATTTTTACGCGCTTGAAAAAAATAGAATTGCGGTAAAAAACCAACCACTATAACTTGTTAAATACTCATTTGCGACGGAAAGTGCATAGCAGAAAAATTGTTTATTTTGATCTAATTACCAATATTCAAGTACCAAAAATTGTAAAATTGATTATAGTCCTCTCCTTCACAAATACCTATGAGGGAAAGTATACATGGTAACTTTGAAGTTATAAGGATGGCTGTCAAGAACCAAGTTAAAATAGGCAGTCAAATGAGCACCCTCAAACACAACCTCTCAAATGACTCCAACCCATTTCAGCCTCCAAGCTCCATGGTTAAGGATCAGCTATCCTAACTAAACAATTAGTAAAAAAGCTTCAAAAGAGCAAAAATTTGTCCATGTTACCTAGCTCTACGATACTTCTTCTAAAGGTACACAAATTATGTGCAAGGCCTCAATAAAGCTCTCATTCGCAACACTCGGCTCCCCAGCAGCTAACGGAAGGTAAAATATACAAAAGGTATACATTTCAAAAAAGGTATCAAAAAGGTAAAATATACAAAAGGAATAAATTTTAAAAGGTATCTAATACAATAGGTTTCCACGGAAGGTAAAAACTATTACGCAATGGGAGCAAGCTTGATGGCACTTATCAATTTTCAGCCGGGTGCAAACTGCGAAGACTACAAATGCGTACCTTTTCCTATCCGTTTTCAATAAACGCTGACAGACTAATTTTTGTCAAGGTAAAGAAAGAATGCTTTATTCCTATCAAACAATCCTGATACATATCTTTTATGGTTTTTAAATGCCCCATAACTAACACCAGGACGCAATGACGGTTACTCCTGGTAAAGCGGGTACCCATTTTTCGACACTTGGGAAGAGTTGGGAATTGTGGCTGAGTTCTCACTTTTCTCAACGGGGGAGAATCACCAGGCAGCACCGGAATTTGAATTGAAGACACCATCCCGTAAAGGGCACATTTTTACCACTCGGCCACGGTGACTACACCATGGCCATTTAATGAATGTTAGAGGTGAAGAACCGGAGTGGGACTGCAAGAGGTGGAAAAAAGAGATTGAGAGGCGAACAAAAGAGTTTAGATTGAACAAATGGATGCTCAGCATGATACAAAAACCTACACTAATCTGGTATATGCGAAAGAATGTGCTTAAGTGTGTGATGTTCTATGATGGTAGTTTTGAAAATCAACACTTGTTCGCTGTGAGGTGTAAGTTGAGTGTGAATAGACGCACGTGGAGGTGGAATGAGAATGATAATAGATTATGTCGACAGTGTGATAGGGGAGTGGAGGAAACAATTGAATATTTTGTGCTAGAATGTAGTAAGTATGAGCAAGAGAGGGAGATTCTCATGAATGTGGTGTTTGAGCAGTATGGAGAGAATGAGTGGTATACCAGAGGGGCTGAAGATGATTGTGACATGAGCTGTCTTGTTGGATTGGTTGGATCAGGAGTGTAATTTGAGTTTTATTGATGCTAAGAAAATTATTTTGACGTACTGGTTATTCCACTGATGCCGTCCAATGGTAGCTTGTGACAAGGATTGGTGGATCCTGAGTAGTTTATTGCACAAGTCTGGTACACAGGCTTTGAATTCTTGGTTGGGTATTGTGAGTATCACATTAAAACTTTCTAGACCGTTACAACGACACTGTTGACCATCACCTTTAAATTCAAGGCTGAGTGAAACTATCGCCATCAACTTTTAAACTATCGCATACGACGAAAAAACCAAGCTGGGGCCATTCTTGTCGATAATGTCTCGGTTACTGAGGAACATATGACGGCGAGTAGATAAATTATATTAATACGGAAAACTTTGGATTATGTTGTAAGACATTCTTCAGTGGTATTTACACTATTTATAAGCTTTCAAACCTCGTGCCTTGTGTAGTATATCCAAGAGAATAAATTTTTATTTTATTTTTCTCAGACAAATATTCAATTCCTAACAGCTATAGCAAACTTTTCATATTATTCTTATCAATGTAGAACATTTATTTTAAGAAATATTTAAAACCCATTACATCGTATGACATTTCTCTGGATTATTCTTTTTTAAATTTTTTTTTTTCAATTCCATAAAGTCAGTAACCGAGCATCTACTTTAGTTGTCCGTAACTTCTGCCAGTCTCTACTAGGTAACAGCTTATGAAAGGTTTTCAACAAGGTCGTTTCATACTTATTTGGGCATTTGATTCGATCAAAATATGTCCATCACATCTCACGTGGAGTAAACGTGCATCAAGAATCGGCAGAACTTTAATGTTAATGCTATTTCATCGTTCAAAAAGTATACTCAACTAAAAATCTAAACTATGAATCATTCAATTTTAACGTTATCATGTCTTGACTATATATTGCAGCCTAGTGTCAGGAGACTAACCTCAACGCTCTCCAAGAGTCACAAAAAATGCGTGAATTTTGAGGCCTCAGTTGCGTACTAAAGTAAGTTCAAGATGAGCGGTCATGGAGCCACTCTCAAAACATGCTCGGCTGAACTTCAGCCCAAGAAAGATTTCTCACTCAAAATGCTCTCCTCTTTATATAAAATCTTCATTTAATTGCAGAATAGTTGCGCATCTTTCGACTTCTGCAATCACATGACCGTGTACAGTTAGCTGGTAGTAGATAGCACATCGATGTCGTCAGTGAATGGTAAATAGCATTAAGGGATTGGTTTGTCTGATTCTAAGTTCATTTCATTGTGCTGCGCCTCTTGTGAAATGCTTTGTAAGCCTTGTGTGATACTCAAGTCTCGCTTCTGATTCTTAGGAATCTTTCGTGACAGCATTATTTCTGTCGAAAGTACTGTAACTCTGTTGTGTGGTAGAGTAATTTCTCCGAGTTAGTTACAAGAAACTTGTTGACTTGGATGCAGGGAAAATTAGTTTAAAATTTTCACATATCGATTTTCCAGGTTTAAATGTAAAATCACTTACTTTTACTCATTGCGCTTCCAGAAAAATCAACTGCTACTATAGAAGCTAAAGCTCCTGCGTCAATGTATAGTAGATGAAATCGTTCTTCAATACTGTATTCCTGCGTTTTTCTTTTTTCTTAGCAGAATTTATCTCCCTTCTCTAACTTAGAGTAACTTTACCGAGGGACTTCATTTTCATTTTTTTCTTTCAATCTTTCGTTCAACTATTGACATGGATATTGTGATCTTTATATGTATGGTAACCAACTAAGGATGTTTGTGTTAAGGTTTTTTAAAGCAATTAGAAAATTTCAGAGTATAATTTTTAATTAAAATAAACTGTTTTTCTTCTGTTCATGTCTAACAGCTGAGATTACAAGACTCAAGTGTTTTTACGGTATGGAAAAGACATAACTTTCTATCCCTCCCCAGTCGACTCCTACGGGAAAGAGTACTGGCACGACCGGGAGTAACTTTCATTGTTGCTTGATTTCAATTAAAAACGTACATGAAAATCAATACGTGAAATAGCCGTATCAACATGATGGGAATGAAACATTTTCATGCCACAATAAGGAAGAGTCCCAAGCCTGCGACCGATATTTTAAGTTCGTCCGATCTACAACTCTCATGAGAAGTGGTACTTGTATTCTAATAGAGATGACAGGAATATGAATTGGCAAATGAAACATGTAAGTGCTGACGGACTGCGTGATGTCACTGCGCTGTCTCTCAACATTTATTCCTACCAATGCAACATTGTACAGATAGTCTCTTATTCATTTACTACCAGTTACAGCTGGTGCCTGTCTTATTTACCACCACCCACAGCTGGTTTGTAACTAATTTACTACCAACTGCAGCTTGTTTGTAACTTACTGGCTACCACCTACAGCTGGTCTGTAACTTATTTTCTACTACCTACACCCGGTCGGTAACTTATTTACTACCAACTCCAGATAGTCCGTAACTTAGTTACTACCAACTCCAGATAGTCCGTAACTTAGTTACTACCAACTCCAGATAGTCCGTAACTTAGTTACTACCAACTCCAGATAGTCCGTAACCTATTTACTACCAACTCCAGATAGTCCGTAACTTAGTTACTAACAAATCCAGATAGTCCGTAACTTAGTTACTACCAACTCCAGATAGTCCGTAACTTAGTTACTACCAACTCCAGATAGTCCGTAACTTAGTTAATACCAACTCCTGATAGTCCGTAACCTATTTAATACCAACTCCAGATAGTCCGTAACTTATTTACTACCAACTCCAGATAGTCCGTAACTTAGTTACTACCAACTCCAGATAGTCCGTAACCTATATACTACCAACTCCAGATAGTCCGTAACTTAGTTACTACCAACTCCAGATAGTCCGTAACTTATTTGCTACCAACTCCAGATAGTCCGTAACTTATTTACTACCAACTCCAGATAGTCCGTAACTTATTTACTACCAACTCCAGATAGTCCGTAACTTAGTTACTACCACCTACAGCTGTTTTGTCAGCCGGCCAGCCTCCCGACATTCTGCTCCCGATATTCGGTCTCTTACATGAACTTGTTCTAAAAATGGACAGTTACACCTGCAGGACCTCAATAACGGTGTTGTTAGGAGCTATTTCTGTAAATAGCATTCGTTTTTTTCTGTGATAACATGAATAGTAGATGTTCCTGTTTATGAACATCTATCATTCTTACGATGTAAGTTAGGGCGAAGTTCATTGACGCGGCGGCTCCACTTCACAAGACGTGAAATGGGAAAAACAAAGTTTGTCGGCGTGAGAAATTACACAAAAGGAAATCTTGGAAGTCAGCCAGACGACGAGAGGAAGCTTAACATTTTAGGACAGATGCGCACAAATTCTCCTCCTTACATACAAAATGTGAGGCACGTCTTCCCTTGATTGCGATTTTTGCGGTGCAGCTCAGGATGAAATTTAGCAACCGCCGCGTGTCAAGTTGAGTCTTCATGAGCAAGAATTTCGCGGGAGTGAGAAGTGAGGATTCTCTCCCGCCTCACACAAAAAAATCTAAGGAGGGAGTTATTAAACCATACAAGAAGTAAATTTTCCGATGATTTCAGATTTTTTGTCAATATCAGTGAAGAATTTACCTCGGAAAGCCCGTTGTAAATCTTTCCGCTTCACGTAACAAAATCTAAGTAGGGATTTATTAAACCATGAAGGGATGAGTTTTCAGATGATTTAAAATTTTGCATCAGTATCAAAAAGAACTTTTCTTAGAGGGCCCATCGTAAATCATGGAAGCTCAACGGCTGTAACTTTGTGAAGTAAACCAGCTTTGGATGTAGACTGATTTATGAATTGCATGTACATGATTTATCAACTTAATTCGTGCAGTCACATGCGATCGCAAAAATCACTCACTCAAGCCAGTTTAAATCATTCACAATTTCTCAATCAAAAATTGACAGGAGAAACTGAATGCTCTTACTTTTACTTGAATTATAAAAATAATTCATTATGTATATGGCAACATACATACTTCTGTACAATGTTAGCTATAACACCTTGGCATGAGAGGCCTTCCTCAAGAATGGTTCAAGTCCTGCCTCTGAAGCCGAATATAATTTACAGAGGCTGGTAATTCTCACTCAGAACTTCAAAGCTTCGAGATATAACCCATGGAGTCGCTCAAGAATCAATTCTCGGGCCTCCTCTATTTCATATTTTCATGGACAATATCGTGAAATTAATATCTTTTTTCCAACTCAAACCTATAACAGGTTTGGGCCCATTATTCCTGAGAGCACCGAGAACATTGCGAACCAAATGATACAGGAATTGAGCAGTGTTTTGATCGCGATCGTGACAAATGAAACTCGTATAAACAACAACGAGACTAAATGTAGACTGTTCTTCTAGAAGGAAAAATACCGCTCCCGAGCATCTTGTTGAATTCCAATACAAACCCAATAGATTACTGCTGAAAATTTTAGGAATAGTATTCGATAAATTCTCGCCTTCAAAAATCATGTCAATCGTGAACGTATCAAGCTGTCCAAATCTATGGAACTTTTCAACATGTTGTGTTCAAGCATATCCAACATATATAACATATCCCACTATGATTGCGGAGAGTATAAATGATGAACTTCATAAGGTTTCATTGTGGCTCATAATTAATAAAATAAGCCTTAATATCGATAAAACGAAATATATTACATTCTCATACAAGAAAAATGTATCTCTCCCACGCATTAAATTGGCGAAGGTGAAATCGAAGATACCAACTCATGTAAGTTTCTGGGCATCATAATAGATAAACATCTAACCTTCAAAGAGCATAAAAAAAAACGAACATCGGCATCTTAGGATGCTTTATTTCCAATCAAGCCTGATACATATGATCTTGAGCATTGGTTTTTCAAATGCCTTATAACTAACACTATATATAGGACACCATGACGGTTCCCCCGTAAAGCCGGTCCCATTTCCGACACCTGGGTTGAGTGGGGTATTGTGCTTGAGCTTTCCCTTATACCCAACGGGGAAAATCGCCGCGCCAGAGCCGGAATACGAACCCTCGACTCCTATATGCAAGGGCGATGCTCTTAACCACTGTGCCACGGCGAGCCCCATTAGTTTTAAATTATCAAAATCCATCGGAATCCTAAATAAAGTTACAAATTTCCTGCCTGAAGAAGCTTTAAAAATGCTCTACCGAACGCTCATTTCTCCATACTTGCAATACGGAATAGAAGCATGGCACCGAACTGATAAAAAGAAAACCCACAAAATTTTTACTCTGCAAAACAGAGCTATCAGAGTGGTGAAGAACCTAGAATATGATGCTCACACAAAAGATTAATTCAAAAATTTACAAATACTTAAACTTTCTGATCTCTACAATATCTCCATTTGCAATTTTATTTGCAAAACATTAAGAAATGATGGTAACAATAGCCTAAAACAATTATTAAATGCTCAAACTGGTCATCACGACCATTTAACGCGAAACAGAAGTAAATTCATGCTTCCCTATTATTCAAAGGCCCGGTCGCAACACAGTATCCTCTTTGCTGGAACTAAAACTTGAATTTCAATACCTGAGGAGATTCGTGAAAGTAATTCTTACAAAGTATTCAAACGACATCTCGAATCTCACTTCCTATCAGAATACTAGTCGTGTTAGATCACCAAGTCACATCTTGCCTCCTACATGTCTGGTTCTAATAGAAATTTGCCATAGGTAACAAAACCGATCTTCAGTCTGCTCTTAATCGTTTTATCGAAGATATTGTTAAATATAGCCGATCTGACCTTTGTTGTAAAATACAGCATCATATGTCGAGTTAATTATCTCATTGATCAATCCAATAGCGAAACTAGGTTAAGTGAATTAGATGAAACTTTATTGTACACCTTAGAATAATATGATGGTAGGATGCCCTAGAAGTCGCTGAACTTGTTCGGGCCCACAGGTAGCTATACTCTAGTTTGACCATTGTACTAGCCTTAAGAAACATTCTACCTCTGTATCACCTGTGGTAAATAAATTGTTTAAGTAAATGGATAGAAAATCCACAACAGTGTACTGATCATCCGAACATTCAATACAGTATTGGTGGCTGGCATAGTACACTCAAAAATAATACTGACAAAATATTCACATGATAACATGTTTTTAAAACTATGTCCAACACAGAATACAACGCCCTCACAAATGATTAACATAAGTGCCTAAACATTGTGAAACTGCTCGATTATAGCTCATTTTCTCTCGGAAGTTTTGCGAACAAATACTCAATGCCTAAAAAATACTTCTTTTCGACATCAAATCTAAGGTCAAACAGACTACGATGAGTACTTGACAAGGAATTGAAATAAGCTCACGCTCCGTTCTGACTCAAAAGACAGGTCTCGGAAAAGCTTTCTTTTTGCTGCTAGTACTCGTAAATTCTGAAATTCTTGACCGCATGAGACTTGCGATGCCTCCTCCTGCCCTGCCTTCACATGGAGCAACGGTTCTTAGCCTTGTTGGAGGTACTGAACCCCACTAGTTGCATACATGCATTCAGAACCCTTTGTAGGTGGAAAAATAAAATGAGCTTACTTTCTTCAAATTCTAATCATGTGTATATAACTATACACTGTATTAATGCAGAAACTGTACCATACCGAACCCCTGGGGTTCGACTCAGCATGCCCCTGCGGTTCGATCGATCCCAAGTTAAGAACCACTGATATGGAGGCTTGAACCTTACGTGCTCTCTCACTAAATGACAAAAGAAAATAAAAAAATTACATAAAAAACGAACGCAAGCTAACAGATATGATGGAAAATTTTGTTTCTTAATACTCTTTTTTAAGAGGGACAGTGGAAGCAACGAGACATCTCATCTAGCAAAATGTTGCGAGAATACTAAATTGTCCTTGCTCTCAGGTTCATAATGGTATTTATATGTCTTGTATGCTTCATTAGTTGTGAGTGAGAAGCTCGATACACCAAGTTATTCATTGCACAAGGGTTACTAGAGAACTTGTTCATGTCGTGATGGGGTGCCAAAGACACCTCTCGGCTCATTTGGCTCACATTGCTAACACTAAAGTTTGTTAGACATTTAGTAAGTTCTTAAGTCGCACTTGAGATAATATACAAGCTTGTAGTAAATAATTATTTAAAACCATTGGGATGGTTATTATAATACAAGCCAAACTGTTTAAATCATCAAATGATCTTTATTTTTTATCAAGACATGGTAAAGCTAACTTTGTTACGCCATATTTATTAGCTTTATTCAAAAATGCTGTTTTTTTGCCACCGCCAGACCTTCGTGGTATCCATTTTTTGACACACATTTTCGTGCATTGTTCAGCCAGCGCAAGAGATCGAACCATGACATTTGCGCAGCCTTTCCCTACCCTGAAGCTCTGCTGGTATTGCAGTGACGGCATTAAAGTCACTCAGAAGCCTGATTTTAAAAACTAGAACTTTGGTTCCTTTCCTAACAAAACTAAAAGATAATTTTATTTATCTCCTCGTACTCCGGTGAAATGAAAACAAGGCTTAATTTTTTCTCAGCTGATCACTCGCTGTTGTCGGGAAGGTATATTCTTCCTTGCTTCGTGACTTGTCAACCAGCGAATGGGATTTTATTGCTTTATAAACTTCAAGAACCCTTTTTATCACAAATTTTCATTATCGTTTGCTCAGCTGTGCTTTGTTTTTCTTTGCCAAGAGATAAAATGTGAAATTGATATTTTTGGCACAACGTGCACACGCAATGTTGCCACACGTAACTCCAATCACAGACCTGAAAACAAATATCATGATCTGAGTTAATTTTCATCATGTTAACTTACCATTTTGAATTTTGTCACGAAGTATCATCTCTAAAAATTAAATACGAGGTACGTTTTGGGGAAGTCATCATTTTACTGAAATTTCCGCTGAAAATTTGCGGGCAATTTTTGAGGGCCGTTGCCCGGCAGCTGCGTGTGCCCGATTACATCTGCAGGGCATCGACCAATCAGGAAGCGGAAGGCGGATTTAGCAGACGATTAATAAAAAGACGCGACCAATCAGAGAGTGACTCTCTCTTCCTGGTGCCCTGCGCTGGCCAATAGGAGGGCAGCATTTGAGTGCAGACCTGGTGAAGATAAAGGAACTGACAACGTACAGGAAATTTCAATTGTACTCTAAAGTGGAGTCAGGAATATGGTTCTTACTCAATCATTGATTTTGAATTTATCTCCACACTGGCTGTCTTTGTTAAAAATTATTTTTAACTTCATAAAATTCGTGAAAAATCATTTTCACTGCCCTTAAAAGGGTAATTGTAAATATGCTTTTGATGACTCGAAAATTATGTTTTCGCGATCGCAATTTCTGAGAAAACTTATCTCAGTTGCAGCATTTCCCTCACATTAAACAATCAATCTTTAGATGCGTCACGCTCGAGTGACCTGACGCTGCCATGTAAACACTGAGAGCTCACTTGTGTAGCTTGTGCTGTGTGCGCTGTGTGTGCTGTGTGTGCTGTGTGTGCTGTGTGTGCTGTGTGTGCAGTGTGTGCTGTGTGTGCTGTGTGTGCTGTGTGTGCAGTGTGTGCTGTGAGTGCTGTGAG
>JACJUY010004654.1:6126-19953 GCA_014220935.1 Platorchestia sp. MABIK | reverse complement strand
CTGGGGTTGAGGCTGGGGTTGAGGCTGGGGTTGAGGCTGGATTTGAGGCTGGGGTTGAGGCTGGGGCTGAGGCTGCGGCTGAGGCTTGGGTTGAGGCTGAGGTTGAGGCTGGGGTGGAGGCTGATTTCAAGGTTGGGGAAGAAGTGAGATCCCCAGCTTCGCTGCAGTAGGTAGGTTGCTGTTTACTCGTTCGGTCGATGCTGAAGTTTGCTTCTAAACTTGAAAGAAATTTTGAAAATTCTACTGTTCAACATTCAAAAAATAAAGATTCAATGAATTTAACTCAAACGCTTTTACACTTATTTTATAGTCTTACGTAACTTCAGAGGTATTTCAAGGATTAGTTGAGAACCATGTTTAGGAATCTCTTTTGTGCAACATCACCTCCCACGCAGCCATCGCAAGTTCTGCATCGAAACAATTCTTCTCATTGGAGCTTTATTTGTAGGCCTCCAATTCATTATTGGTGGGTCTGTACTTACATATTTGTGCACTTATCATCAGGTATGGGAATTTTGTTTCTACCAGGGTCTGTTTTGAATGTACTTTAGGTGTGTTGACTGAATTATTGAGACAGGGTTTGCTGGCTGCACTGGTTGTGTTTGTGATCTGAGAGTTGCATTGACAGTGTTGTGACTGTTGTCTGTGTTGCACTGACCGTGTTGCAGGGGCTTTCCTCATACCGTACGTGATGATGCTGCTGTTCGGTGGGCTGCCGCTGTTCTTCCTGGAGCTGGCGCTGGGGCAGTACCACAAGCAGGGCTGCATCACCGTGTGGCGCCGCATCTGCCCCATGCTCAAAGGTACCCGCCTCTGGTACCTCGGTGGTACCACTATATCTTTAAGGTACCGGCCTCTGGTACCTCGCTGGTACCACTATATCTCTAAGGTCCCGGCCTCTGGTACCTCGGTGGTACCACTATATCTCTAAGGTACCGGCCTCTGGTACCTCGGTGGAACCACTTTAGCTCAAAGATACCGAGTTCTGATATCTCTATGCTACTACTTTAGCTCAAAGATACCGAGTTCTGATATCTCTATGCTACTACTTTAGCTCAAAGATACCGAGGTCTGATATCTCTATGCTACTACTTTAGCTCAAAGATACCGAGTTCTGATATCTCTATGCTACTACTTTAGCTCAAGCCGAACTGGTTCTGCTACCTCAATGGTACCACTTTTACTCAAGCGCACCACGCACACGCGCAGGCACAACTTAGGTTCCACTCAAGCTTAGAGGTGCCAATGTAATTAGAGAGTAATTTCCTCGACTTGAATGTCAGTCGGTAAGTTGCTGTATGCTAAATCATTGATGAAAATAGAAAATGGGAGCGGGCCGAGGATTGAACCTTGGGGAACGCCAAAGTTGTTAACGATTAGCTGCAAGGTCTTAAAGGCTTGCTAAAGCTCTGACGTCAACACGTGCCTCGCAGAAATCGATGAGCAAAAAGAGTCTTATCACAATCTAATCTTATTTTTTTAAACGTAAATAAGTTACAATTTTCAAGCCAACAATAACTTGAAAAATTTTTCATTATCCTCAACATTGGTGGAAATTCCAATCCAATAATGATGGAAAATCATTTTCAAATGTAAAAAAATTATGCCATTAATATCTACTGGAAATTTTGCAATCCTGAGAACCAGTGGCAATTTCGACTGCTTGAGACATCAAAAATTATTCGCAAATGCAAGAAGATAAAAATTTCAAGAACCAGGGCCAATTTACTCTGCTTGAGACACACTCTGTGGTCCACAACACTGCGATGGCGAGGAGCAGCGAAATTTGGTGAGTGCTAACGACCGGAGCGACTCGAGTGAACAACATCGGAACAAACGACATCGTCCGCCCGAGAGGACAAATGAACAGACGCAGAGTGCAATATTTCATGGCGGCCGCAGCTGGCACCAATGAATTGGAGGGTCTTCTCTGGAACCTCAGATGCTATTCACGTGCTTTTTTTGAGTGTCTTAGTTTTTATGAGGTATCTTATGTGTTTCATTAAAGTACGTGCATATCCTCACACAGGGGCCAGGCACCGTAACAGAACAGAGGTAAAGAGACAGCACTCTTGCGTCCATCTTTAGAACACTGAAAAAAGAAAGAAAAAAACACAGTTTATATCCAAAAAAGATGGTACAAAGAGCACATCATTGGTTTTTAAAATATCTTAAAGTAAGGAACCTTAATTGATACACATGAGCATCGTAATACCCATGTCACTAGTGAAGCGTTGCAGCGTTCATCAGAGCATAGGTTGGTACAATAGGGCGGGGTCTCCTTCTTTGCCACTTGATCATTCCATCCCTTGCTTGCTAATTTGGCCCTCCGGCCTAAAATTTCAACGTGGTTTTCCAAGAATTATTAACAGGAACATAAGTCGCAATTTGTGTGTTGAGTAATTTCCTGTGAGAACATCATCGAAAGTGATATTCGGCTTGGGAGTGTAATGTCTCCTAACCGTTTTTGCGCTAAACGTTCATCCTTTGAGAAATGTATGTTCGTATGTATCTCCAATTTCATTTCCGAAGTGCAAAATTGGTAGAGTTTGAATGTTTGTCTCGAGTTCATGACGAGAGCCTGCGGTATTCCAGCCTGCGGTATTCCAGCCTGCGGTATTCCAGCCTGCGGTATTCCATGCTGCGGTATTCCAGCCTGCGGTATTCCATGCTGCGGAAGAATGAGTGTGTGGTGCGCTTGCTCTCCAGTTCCGAGGAACTGGTGACTTCGCCTCTGAACGGAACAATTTTGTAACAATTTAGACAATTTATTTACCACAAGTGATACAGCAATAGATTATATCTTATGTCTAGTACAATCTATTGCCGTATCACTTGTGGAAGATAAATTGTTTAAATTGTTGAAATTGTTACGAACGCGCTGCGCCTTGAGGCCATGAATGAAACTTACTGTGTGCATAATTTGATGATTTGCTCCTGTTCATTCCTTCACCGCTTCCCGCTCCCACAATACGAAATCAAACGAAGTCGAGCGGAAGTTGAGCTGGGGCATCTCGCTTGTTTCACCGGAATACAAAATTTGCGCACCTTAGATCATGTGTCCACTTATGTGCTGTATATGCCTTGCGTGAGCACAGTGCTTAGAAAAGTGAGTGTATCTGGTATACACGCTATTCACGCTCGTGTATTTCGCCTCACACGCCCAACACACACCAGCGTGTCCCCCACACACGCCACACAAACAGCTCGCACACAAAGTTACCTGCGCTAAGTGGAACAGAGCGCCGCTATTGAGCGTCCGGCGTCAAGTTAGCGGCCGTCTTGTTAGCGCGAGTCTGCCGTGGTGACGATGTCGGTATCGTGTGTGCCGGTATCGTGTGTGTCGGTTTCGTGTGTGCCGGTATCGTGTGTGCCGGTATCGTGTGTGGTGGTATCGTGTGTGCCGGTATCGTGTGTGTCGGTATCGTGTGTGCCGGTATCGTGTGTGCCGGTATCGTGTGTGCCGGTATCGTGTGTGTCGGTATCGTGTGTGTCGGTATCGTGTGTGTCGGTATTTAAACAATTTAAACAAACGATTTATTTACCACAGGTAATACAGAGGTAGAATGTTTCTTAAGGCTAGTACTATGGTCAAACTAGAGTATAGCTACCTGTGGCCCGAACAAGTTCAGCGACTTCTAGGGCATCCTACCATCACGTTATTCTAAGGTGTACAATAATCTTTAGCCTAATTCACTTAACCTATAGTTTCGCAATAGACTGATCAGTGAGATAATTGACTTGAAATTTGATGCTGTATTTTACAACATAGGTCAAATCGGCTATATTTAACAATATCTTCGATAAAACGATTAAGCGCAGACTGAAGATCGGTATGTTACCTATGGTAAATTACAGTATTAGGACCAGACATGTAGGAGGCAAGATGTGACTTGATGGTCTCACACGACTAGTATTTTGATAGGAAGTGAGATTCAAGATGTCTTTTGAAAACTTTGTAAGAATTACTTTCACGAATCTCCTCAGGTATTGAGTTCCAAGTTTTAGTTCCAGCGAAGAGGATACTGTGTTGCGACCGGGCCTTTGAATAATAGGGAAGCATGAATTTATTTCTATTTCGGGTTGAATGGTCGTGATGACCAGTTTGCGCAGTTAATAATTGTTTTAGGCTATTGTCGCCATCATTTCTTAGTGTTTTGTAATATGAAATTGCAAATGAAGATATTGTAGAGATCCGAAAGTTTAAATATTTCTAAATTTTTGAAGGAATCATTTGTGTGAGCATTGTATTCTAGGTTCTTTACCGCTCTGATAGCTCTTTTTTGCAGAGTAAAAATTTTGTTGGTTGTATTTTTATCAGTTCCGTGCCATGCTTCTATTCCGTATTGCAAATATGGAGAAATGAGCGTTCGGTAGAGCATTTGTAAAGCTGCTTCAGGCAGGAAATATTTAACTTTATTCAGGATTCCGATGGATTTCGATAATTTAGAACTGATATGAGCGATGTGCTCTTTGAAGGTCAGATGTTTATCTATTATGATGCCTAGAAACTTACATGAGTAGGTTTCTTCGATTTCACCTTCGCCAATTTTAATGCGTGGGAGAGGTACATTTTTCTTGTATGAGAATGTAATATATTTTGTTTTATCGATATTAAGGCTAATTTTATTAGCTTTAGGCCACAATGAAACCTTATGAAGTTCATTATTTATACTCTCCGCAATCATAGCGGGATTTTGGTTTGGAAGGACCGCAGAAAGCATACTGTCATCGGCAAAAAAGATGAATTTGAAGAAGGATGTAGATTTGATAATATCATTGATAAAAATCAGAAATAGGAGAGGCCCAAGAACAGATCCTTGTGGAACTCCATGGCTAATTGTCTGTGGGTCCGATTTTGCGTCGTCGATGACAACGTATTGCATCCGACCTGCTAGGTATGATCTGAACCAGTCATGGTCAACCCCTCGAATACCATAACAGTGTAGTTTCGAGAGTAAAATTTTATGGTCCACACAATCGAATTCTTTTCGAAAGTCAAGAAATACAGAGAAGACAGGCTTTCCTTCATCTATGTTAGAATAAAGGAATTGTATGTGATTTAATATTGCCTGTGTTGTTGATTTTTTAGAGCGAAAGCCGTATTGTTTATAGTAAAGAAATGATTTTTGTTCAAAAGAAGAGAACACTTTTTTATACACAATTTTTTCGAATACCTTGCTAATAATTGGTAGTACGGAGATAGGTCGATAATTGTTTACACAGGTTTTTTCACCATTTTTAAAGGTCGGGGTTACTCTAGCAACTTTGAGGGAGTTCGGGAAAGTGCCTAGTAAGAGAGACTGGTTAATGAGATTGGATATCAGCGGGGCTAAAACATCAGCAATAATTTTTAGTACTTTGTCGGAAACGCTTGTAACCCACTTGATTTATTTTTTAGGTTGTTTATGCACGCAATTACATCGGAGGAGTTGGTAGGTGTAAAGAAAAAGGAGTTGTGTTCTCGAATATGATCCATGTATTCCAGGTGATCAGTGGGTTCACCTGGAATACCATCAGTTATAGTTTTTCCTACGTTTACGAAGAAATCGTTAAAGAGATTAGCAATTTCTTTCTTCTCATGGTATGCTACATTATCTTGAACAATATGTATAATTTCTTTTTTTATCAGCGTTAATCGGTTTACAGTAAGAGTTAAGGAGGCGCCAAGTCTTTTTAACGTCCGCTTTAAATTGAGTAAACTTGCGCGTAAAGTAGCTCTATTTCGATGACCTTATCTGATTTGTCACATAGTTTCTGAATCGGTTATATATATCTCGAGATTTCGCCCTTCGTAAAGGAGGGCTAGGCACGCTTGACGTTTCTTTATATTTATCACGATGTCTCGAGTAATCCAGAGCTTTTTTTTTTTTTTCGGAGTAACTGAACGGCTTACAATTGGGCAACACTGATTGTTTGCGACCATTATAGTTTCAGTCAACTTTACTACTGCTTCATCAATGCTCGCTGCATTATTGTGTTGAGAGATATGCAGATATCGTGTGTGCCGGTATCGTGTGTGCCGGTATCGTGTGTGTCGGTATCGTGTGTGCCGGTATCGTGTGTGTAGGTATCGTGTGTGCCGGTATCGTGTGTGTCGGTATCGTGTGCCCCGGAATACCCTGCCACTAGCATCGTACTCTGTGATGCACGATCAGAACGATTCTCACTGACCACGACGTCATCACGGCGTGTGCGATAACATTTTGAGAGTTACACTCGTGATCACAGCTGTGACGTAATATGTGATGTTCTGTTGTGTGGCGCTCGGTACCGAGTCCGTGCAGCACCGACTTCGTTGCCCTAAAAACTCTTACATTTCAAGCAAAAAAATCCTTCGCCCCGAAAGTAATTCACTCGACGGTCAGGAAAAGTAGATGTGAAATTCTTTTTAGCAATATAAACTTCAGGAGAAATTTCTCATGTTTTCCGACCCCTGCGAAGTTTGAATTTTCCAACTGTTAGTAACATGACGGTCGAGGTGGTAAAGTTTGCGTGAGGGCGCTAGGAGAAATGCCAGTCTTGCCAGTTATTCCTCCCGCTGTCGAACCCAAGTATTGGACAACCAAAATCTAGAACTTATGGAAGGAAAACAAGAACTGTAGATTTCGACTAGAATATGACCTAAACAAACTGTAGAAAATGCATGTTGGCTGATTCTATTTAAGTTCAGTTCAGGACTTTAATTCAGTTGAAATGTAACATCTATATTCGCGTGAGAAGTGCAGTATACGGAACGTGTGTGAACGCACAGTAGCATTTCGACAATTTATTTACCACAAGCGATACAGTAGTAGATAGTTTCTTAAGTCTAGTACTACGGTCACATTTGAGAATAGCTACCTGTGTGCCCGAATAAGTTGTGACTTTTAGGACCCCCTGAATCTCTATGTATGAACTTTAAGAAAGCAGTGCCGCCCGGTGATTTCTCCCCGTTGGGAAAAGGGAGAACTCAGCCACAATAATCTCCACTCTACCCAGGTGTCGGAAATGGGAACCGGTTTGGCCGGGGGTAACCGTCATCGCATCCTGGTGTTAGTTATAAGGCATTTGAAAAACCAACGTACAAGATGATATGTTTGTATCAGGCTTGATTGATTGAAATAAAGCACAAAATGGACAATACCGCCCGCTGCCCTGACGCCCGTGCTCGCACAGGGATAGGGTACGCGATCTGCATGATCGACCTGTACATGGCGATGTACTACAACACGATCCTGGCCTGGAGCGTGTACTACCTCGTGGCGTCGTTCAGCAGCGAGCTGCCATGGACCTCCTGCCACAACCCCTGGAACACGCCCAACTGCACCCACACCCTCAACGTCTCCCAGGACACCGACTTCAGCACCACCGTCTCTCCCGCCAAGGAGTTCTTCAAGTGAGGTGTTCTTCTGGTGCTCAGGAGGGCGCTAGTGCTCGGGGCCGCATGATGAATAATACTCGTAGCTTCAAACTGAAGTGATACTCGTTATATAATACTGAAGTTGGTACTCGTTGCCTCATGCTCAAGTTGATACTCGTTTGAGACAAGTTTTGCAACGAGTGTCAGATGAGGTCGCGCCAAGCTGGTATACACAAGACACCCTAGTTGTGTATGCATCTGGTTTCTGAGGACAGTTTACTAGAGGCAGATATTTAAAGATGATTACTAGAGTGAAGTAGTTTTAGCATCGGGCGATAGTTTAGTTGGCACTCTTTTTGTGCCATTCGGAAATGAATAAATTTAACTTCACAGTGGATCCTGTTCCTTTGGATGTTGTGCTGGGAATTGTTGAACCTGAACTACACTTTAACTTGGCTCCGCTATGCACATAAAGCTATTCATTCGCGTTAATCTTTTCAAAAATTAAAATGCAGGATGTTTGTATATTTGATATGTTGGATTTCTCAACATTTCACTACCGTATGAGAGTTGAGGATTTATTTGAAGTTGTTAGGAAGCTGAGTGCATGTGTGGCAAGGTAACGTAGGGTCTTTATATTTTTGAAATGATTGATTCCTCAACAAATTTCATTGACAGTTAATGATTTAATTTTAGTAGCTGAGCGAGTGTGTTTGATTTCTCAACTAATTCAGCCGGGAGGTGCTGGAGGTGAACAAGTCGCCAGGTCTGGAGGACGTGGGGCCCATCAAGATTTCCCTCGCCATCTGCCTCTTCACCGTCTTCCTCCTCGTCTACTTCTCGCTGTGGAAGGGTGTCAAGTCCGCCGGCAAGGTGGGGGGCGGTGCGGGGGGGCACGAGGGGCGAGACCAAGGGGCGCCAGGGCGCTGTTCAAATTCTCGCACCCCCTCGCAGCTCAGATACGCTCATTCAGCTGAGTTCTTTGAGTTGACTGGAGCTGACGACCAGAGCTGACTGCTAGAGCTGGCTGCTAGAGCTGGCTTCTAGAGCTGGCTTCTAGAGCTGGCTGCTAGAGCTGACTGCTAGAGCTGACTGCTAGAGCTGACTGCTAGAGCTGACTGCTAGAGCTGACTGCTAGAGCTGACTGCTAGAGCTAACTGCTAGAGCTGACTGCTAGAGCTGGCTGCCAGAGCTGACTACCAGAGCTGACTGCCAGAGCTGACTGCTAGAGCTAACTGCTAGAGCTGACTGCTAGAGCTGGCTGCTAGAGCTGACTACCAGAGCTGACTGCTAGAGCTGGCTGCTAGAGCTGGCTGCTAGAGCTGACTGCTAGAGCTGACTGCTAGAGCTGACTGCTAGAACTGACTGCTAGAGCTTACTGCTAGAGCTTACCGCAAGAGCTTACTGCTAGAGCTGACTGCCAGAGCTGACTTAGTTGAGCTACGGAGCTATATATTTTCCCCCATTTTCAGGCTTCACAGTAAATAGTTTTGATAAATGTGACTTACGAAAATATTGCTCGTATTCACTTATGTCAGTGAGAGATGAATTTTACTGCTAATGTGCTTTGGTTTGTCATTTTGGCTTTGATAAATTTTCATGATGACTTCCAGTGGCATATTCACGAGGTTATTAATCTTGTGCTGAATGCTTGTACGATAATCAAATATTTGTTCTTGCTTAACAGTAGCACTCGCTGCTAACAAGTATACATATCACTCCCCTCTTGCATGCTCCCCACCCCAGGCCGTGTGGGTGACGGCCACCGCCCCCTACGTGGTGCTGCTCATCCTCCTGGTGAGGGGAGTGAGTCTCCCCGGCGCTGGGGAGGGTATTATGTACTACATCACCCCGCGCTTCCACATGCTCCTCAACATACATGTGAGTTACGCACGCCGTGTGCACAGACACACCTCTGATATGTGTGTCTCAACACACATGTGAGTTTTGCGCGCCGTGTGCATATGCATGCTTATCATGTGTGTGTTATTTGTTTATTTATTTGTCCCGTTTGTGGGAGCGTGCTTGTTCTGAAAATGAGCGGAGAAGCTGAAGTTATATTTTTTATGACACTTAGAGAAAATGGGCCCAAAAAAAAAATAATAATAATTTCTCAGAGGCCACTGAGCGGTGCAGTATACGGACGCAAAGAACTCTAACTACTAAAAGGGAATAATCAATACAAGTAGAAATCTATGTATGTACACCAACTTCCACAAATTTTTTAGAAATTACTCATTTGGGTGTTAAGGAACGAGGGACTAACTTCTGCAGTTGAATAACTTACAATTTTTTTGTACGGACTCAAGGTGAGCCATAAGGACCTAACCTGCCTTAATCTGACGACCTATACCTATACTGACCTATCCTATTCTAAATTGACTGATTGAAGCAATTTGCTGATCATTTTGGCGAGGTGACTTCAGGTGTGACGTCATCGGCGTGACGGCGCTTCAGATCTTGCGTGCACAAATTAATTAATTTTTTGCTTAGGTTTGGGTGGACGCAGCAACGCAGATCTTCTTCAGCCTCGGGCCAGGGTTTGGCACCTTACTGGCCCTGTCTTCTTATAACAAGTTCCACAACAACTGCTACAGGTGCGTCTAGTTATGGCAAGTTCCACAACAACTGCTACAGGTGCGTCTTTGCATTCGATATACAAAGACATGATGAGTAATTTGTCACATGTTCATAATCCTACTACAAGAACACATAACTAGACCTTCAGAACAAGGTCTGATGTATTGACTACGTAGCTACCTAATGTCTGCTAACTTCTAAGTGCGAATTGGAAGTTACTGCGACGAGATCGTCTAAATTAATTGCAGAGCATGAAATTTTCTGGAGCTTTTGCACAGTTACGTTAACTTTGTAGGCTGAATATATTCACTCCTCATATGTAGATCTCGACGAGCAACATTGGCATCTCATATGTTCACGACGGCACTTTGCTGGAAGACAACAATATCATTTCTTCAAATCGCAACTATTGTATTTTGCAGTCGATAAACAAGCATGATGCACTATTCAGAAAATCTCCTAAGTATCGCTTGGGGTTTCTTGACCCATAACTTTTACTGCGTCAATTAATACAAACTACGGAATTTCCTTGCAAAAAAGTGAATAGACCATGACGGCTGAGCACAGCCACTCAGCACGGCCCACTCTAGGGCAGCACAACAGCCACAAATCTGGAGTCGGAACGTTCTGTTTAAAGTCACTTGGTTGGTGACGCGAGACTAAATTTCGTGCTTTCTTTCATATCTCACCAGAAATTTGGCTTGTCTCACATAAACACGTTGACTACGATGGGTTTAACTGAAGTTCAGTTTTCAACTCAAATTTAAATTCAAAAGTTGTCAAAAATTTCATAAATACCCAACATTACCAGAGTCCATTAAATACCATTCATTTTAAAAGATTGTTAGAACTTTTTCAAACGACCCATTGATGGGTCATTTCGCAGCCGGAAAAACGTAAGCACGACCCACCAATAGGTCGTGTCGCAGTCAACGTGCTAAGGCGCTTAGGAGAAGCTGCGTGTTCTCTGAACAAATTTAAGCCAGTTAAGCTCAAACTCAAGTCGGTTGTGTGAAAGAAGACCTGCAACCTTCCGTGATTGGTGACGGTTTTTCGAGAAGATCCGGCGACCAGTTCTATCTTTTTTTGTCTCAGTAAAGTTTATTTCGTAGGGCTTCCTTGTAGGCGAGTGCTGGTATACAGAATACAGCTCTGGAAGATTTTTAAAAATCTTTCACCCCAGCTCATGCTCACCTTCTCTCAGGTATTTCCAAAGCCAACAATTCATCCCTAAAAGTACTCCCAGAAACTGCCCTGTTTTCCACCCATTCTAAAATATAAGTAGCGGCAGGAAAGGAACAATCTGAGCCGAGGCGGCAGTCTGTTTTCAGGCCCCGTTAGCTGCAGTCGCAGGCCAGCACAACAGCACGATTTGTGCGCAGCTCAGCCCAAAGTTCTTACCGTAGTTTAGTGCCGAATTTGTTCGGCTCTTGATAGGGTGCTGTAGAAGCTTGTAGTTCATTAGGCCCACATCGCTAGTATTGTTCACCGTTAAATATTAAATAAGCTCCTATGCTCAACTTATCACAATGTACATACAGGTTGTAGACAACTCTATCACAATTTATTTCTCACGTATTCGTGCACGCGAAACGGTTCATTCCGGGAAGAAGTTACAAAAGACAGTAACCAATACAGCTGCTTCTCTAGAAGCCGTCCAAAGCAACAAACGATATCACAGGCTACCGTCCGATACTTTTCCTCTACTCTTTCCTAATGTTTCCAAAACGTCGGTGTGCAAGTGCAACTTTTTTACCATTCTCCTCGTCTCCCTGCAACTATTCCATCACTTTTCTTCAATTTATCGAAGTTTATCGCTCTAACGATTTATTCATCTATTTATCACTCTAATGATTTCTTCAACCTTCAAGCCAACATTCGCTCCTCTTGGATCTCCTGCACTCACTCTCGTACGCAGGCTCTGATCCCTCGCTTCCATTACCGTCCTTCAGTTCCAATGCCTCATGTCGCCATTCTTATCCTACATTGTTTTATACTTCCAATTTACTTCCCTACACTGTACTTCTCTACTTCCAGTCCTACCTTCCTCGAGTGGCCTGTCCTCACTTCACTCATTTCTCCCCTCCTTCCCCACGTCACATCCCCTCATTCCTCCCTCCCCAGCCTCCCTTGTCCCACACTCCCCTCATTCTTCCCCACTCCCCTCCCCTCTCGACTCGCTCCCCAGCCTCCCCACGCCACATTCCCCCCACTACCCCCCTTTCCCCCCCCCTCCCCAGCCTCCCCCACTCTTCCCCACTTCCCCACCCCCCGCGGCGTGACAATGATCCCAATAAGCCACGTTCTGTGCCCGGCCGCCAAAGTTCCCCGCACATTCTGCCCTCATTACGCTCACACGCGCGGCAAAAAGACGCAAAAGCTCCTCGCGCCGCCCGTCTTCACGGCGCGTCACGGCGAGCTTCAAAACAATTCTTGAAATGATCTCACGATATTCTCACCAGTGGAGAGACTTCAATGTGACTGTTAATATGTAGCACAAAACCATGATCTAGTTTTTAAACGGATTGGGGGATGAAATAATTAAGAAAAAAAGCTTTCCTGGAAATGCGATTTTTTTATTCCGAATAAAGGGGTTATGGCGGATGCCTTTTGAACTCTCAGATATCTTCCTATGGGAACAATTACATGGCAGCTTCATGTCCACTTTAGGGGACTTGACTATTGATTGATGCGACAGCGCAGCACTTGGGTGATGCGCTCATAATCTTGCTTGGGTGCTGCTTCGTGTGGACCTTCCAGAATTACAAAAGTTTCGAAGATGGAGACGCGAAACAAAATGCTCCGTTGTAAATGCAGCGCTTGGAATACTTTCAAATGGTTAATAAAACCTCGAAAGTTTTGATGAGAAAATTGGATATTTATACAGTATTCTACAGTAATATATCGTATTATACAGCATTATGTATACAGTATTGCAATTTACTAGAGATAAAGCAGTTGCACGTTGTCAAGCGGCGTGAAGCTCGAATTTCTCACCGTACCCAACTCCGGCCTCCTGCAGCGGCGGACTTGTTGTTGAGAACGGAAAATTTCCTAATTTTCAGAAGCTGATCGTGAAGCCCTCACTAGGTCACCCATTGAAATCTTCATCACGGGTAAAATTTCCTCGTTTGTGTTACCACGAAAGATTTAAAACTTTACCGAAAAGGTTCAGAAAAAAGCCTATTTACCAAAGTATTTCTCAATCGCTTGATGAAAGCCACTAAGTCTTAACGAACGAATTTAGCTATCAACTGCATACGTGAACGGATTGAAAAGTAATGACTACCGAAATTATTTCGAAGTCCCATTGTAAATGACAAAATATAGCTGGTTTTCATCAAGTTCATAGAGAATGTTGTCCATCGCAACTTAGTCTGTAGGTTTTCTTCAGAATACAATACTTCATTTTCAGCAAACTAAGCAATTGTATGTTTTTCCCTCCCCAAATACCGGTGTGCTTAATCTTGTCATGTATATTCTGTATTAGAATATCTGAGCAAATTCAATTCTGTAAGCTTGGCTGCATCGTGCGGTGCGCACTGTCCACACGAAATGTGTTCAGTACGTTGTATCAGTCGACTTTTATCTCAGCAATGCAGGATTGAGAAAATAATAAAAGTTTAATTAATTCAATTCGTTGCGTGAATGCTAGCTCACTTCACACAAATCCCTCATTAGCAACACCGAGGGTAGCCTTTTGTTTCACTTCTTCATTGCATCAATCAACTTATATCCCAGCAAAGCAGCGTTGACAAAACAACCAGAATTTCATCAATTCTACATTCCGTGGATACCAGCTCACTCCACATCAATCCCCCACCATCAACACCGAGGTAACATGCCGTGGATACCAGCTCACTCCACATCAATCCCCCACCATCAACACCGAGGTAACATGCCGT
>JACJUY010004653.1:51404-66930 GCA_014220935.1 Platorchestia sp. MABIK | reverse complement strand
AGTACATTCTTCCACTTGCGAGTCCATCGATCCTCTATAATATCTACCACCAGCAAGGGATCAGCCACCGCTGTAATTTATTATCACTACGGTTAGTATGGGTGTGTTTATTAGTAATAGTAATGGTATGTTTTCTAGTTTAGTTTAGGCAACGATAAAGCAATCAGAAATAATTTACATTGAGCAATTGTCAATTCAAACGAGCACCATTTCGACGACCGTCAAAATTTAATCATACCGTGGATTTACACCCGTACATTACGAATTTCCCAATGAACACCGCTTCGAGCCATCAATACCGGAGATATTTGCTTATTTTTCAACCATTAATATAGGAGATATTTTCTATATTGCGATCAGCTCACTCTATATTTACGATCTAACCGCTTCATTTTTTCACAAAGACTCGGACCGGCGCGACACGCAACTAATCTGACCAAGCCTCTGGGTTGCGTTCCTTAGGTTCGATTAAGATAGAATAAGTGAGGTGAAGTAATCTTACAAAATACACTTTTTGTGTGTTCATTTAATAATACAGTTGTCTGATGAAATTCTTTAATGATTTAAGCGAAGGCACCAATGAAATTCTTTAACGTTATAAGCAAAGATACCAATGAAACTCCTTAAAGTTATTTGCAAGGGCACAAATGAAATTCCTTAATGTTTTAAGCAAAGTCATCAATGAAATTTTTTAATGTTATATGCAAGGACACTGATGATGAAGTTCTTCAATGTTATATGCAAAGACACTGATGAAATTCTCCTCCCATTAAATTTCTCCTGCCTGTTTTATGTATGCGAATTAGAGACTTTCAAAAGTATCCATGATACTGCCAAGGATATTAATTCCAAGCGTCCATTGAGTTGAGCCACGTAGAGGTCGCTCTGTGTTTGGGAAATGAAGACGTTAATGTCGCCCAAACTCCACATCAATATTCTCAGTCTCACAACACCCTTCAAAATGGCCGCCTTGCGACCGGGACCCATTCAACGAGTGTCAAACAAAATTTTATGTATGTCACGTCTAGGGTTTTTCCGCGTTCGCAATGCTTTCATTTGTTTATGTATATATGTGACTGGTGAAACGGGAGAAGCTGATTTGTTACGTCTCCTGTTTCCAACGTGACACTTTGTAATTTGAGTGTACCCTCACATCTCAGTAATCGTAAGTTAAATGTTTTTCGTGAATTGTCGTAATGATGTTTGGTGAATTAGAATCTGTGCATTTAATTATTGATTGCTCGAAAATTTTCATTTGCAGTTTTTCACAGCACGGTCGTCCAACCAGATGTGATGAAACTGGCTTCGATTCTGAACCCTTGATGATCAAGAAGTTTTTAAACTTTATCACCACTGAAAAATCTTCCGACGGTTGATTTTTGAGTTACGCATTGTTAATGCAGCACGGAAACTGTATTTTAGCTAAGCATTGTGTCATACCTAAAATATCAAATATGTACTAAAAGACCGAATATATCACACATAGCAATTGTTTGCAATGAGCCAGCTGTCCTGCAGGCCACGCGTGACGTCAGTGTGAAGTATTAAATACTTTCTGAAACTTAACAACTTTCAAATATTTTAATTATCGACCATAATCAAGTAAAGCCTAAAAAATTTTTAACAAAAGTGATGTAGAGTAAAAAAAAACTTCGATCCATTTCACAGAATTAAAGCTCCCCATGATGTATGAATGTCTTCTTTGTTTGGTGTCCGCTTCTTAAGAAACATCCGATGTCTGAGTTTGCGGTATCATGGATACCGAATTCTCAGTGTAACATTATAAGGTGTTTTTTTCACGCATTGAAATATTTGACATTATATCAGGGTAGGTTCGGTTAGAATAGGATAGCTTAGATTAGGATAGCCTAGGATAGGTTAGGTTAGCATAGGTTAGGTTATATTGACAGAGTTTTCTCAATGGTCCATCTAGCGTTAACGATGACATTGTCCGTGGAATTTCCACAGGTCCTGCTACTACCTAATAATAGCCTTGCTTTATTTGTTGGGAGTCCGCTTCTTCCTTTTCTCTGTCACGCTCATATGGACAGTTATAATAACCGTATCTGTGATATGAGTTTCACCAGTGCACAAGGACAAGCATATTTTTATCACGGGTACTGTTAGGATAGATATATTTGTTAGTCATCCACATCTGGAAAATTTGTTCAAGAAAGGTGTTGAATCCCGCCATTTTTGACATTCCGCTCACACTAGTTACTTCATATTTCCTTAAGTGGGCCTGAACATTTTTCTGATTTAATAATCTCTCGTATACAATCAAAGGCTTGAGTTAATCGGGAACAGAAGTAAGGTCATCTCATATCTGGGAGACGACACCAGAGTTACTTAATAATCTCTAGTAGAAAATTCAATGCTGGGTTTCGAAAGGTCGTACTTGCCCCGCTGTCCCGCATGATATGGGTCACTATCTTTTCCAATCCCAAATTCATTATAATTTCAGGGAATATTTCATTTTCCCTCTCCCGAATGTTCTGGCAACAATGCCAAGATGACGCAAAACCAACTGAATTAACAATTACTCGCGCAGTCAGAATGGCGTTGAATATGTGTCAAGCGAAAGCCAGATCGATAAAACAAAAACTCTGTGGAGACCGACACGCAAATGACACGCAGTGCGTAGTTAAGCCTTTAATTTATTATAAGTTTGCAGAATATATAATTCCTAGTCCGAGCCCTTACAGTGAAGCAGAGACATTTAAAATGAGTTATTATGGCATTACTGCTCTCTTGGCACAAGCACTGATAGTTCTACCCTCTCCTGCTAAAAACTATCGCTCGATTACTGTCATACTGCAATGCTAATACGGCTAATTACCTCTTTCTTATGGTTGAGGGGCGGTGAAATGACTTAGCAAATGAGAAAGCCACTCACAAGTGGTTTAATTGCGGAAGTCTATTCGCTTTTCATTTCACAAACGATTATACAGTGTCTCACAAAAATCCGAACCGAGTATTTATACCCGTATCAGTAAAACCATCATAAGAATACCCGTATCAGTAATACCATCATAAGAATACCCGTATCAGTAATACCATCATAAGAATACCCGTATCAGTAATACCATCATAAGAATACCCGTGTCAGTAATACCATCATAATTTTGCTTGAAATTAAATGCTTATGGTATTCTCATGACGGTATTACTGATACGGGAAAATAAATACTCAGTTCGGGTTTTTGTGGAACATATACTGTATGTCAAACTCACAAGTTCATTTAAAATAACTTACCTATGCGATTAAGGCACTTATCATGCAGTAAAATAGAGCGAAGCATCGGAATGATGGGTTATATTAACTTTCAAAAAGGACACATTCGTTTATCCAGTCGCTTAGCGCACGGACTTTAGTTAAAATAGCATAGAAGACTGTGCCGTCTCTTTAAAATTGACCCATCGACTTTTTTTGCAATGCCGTCGAATCTTAGTGTTCAACCTGTCAATTTTCATGATAATATTGCTCAGTTTATGCTCTAATTATTAACAGCATAATGAAGTCAGAGGTTGATGATAAGTTGGTGTATTTTCGGTATTGTGAGCGAAAGTTACCTTTCGTAGAAGGATTTTTACTCCGAATTTTTTATCAGCCTCAAAAATTTTAAATAAATTGCTGTGGTATTCATTAAATAGCTTATTAAATGACTTTTGTACCTGTTTTAGCTAAGAATCCAAGAGCCGTTTCAGTCCAGAGGCCAGATATTCCGACATTTTATACCACCGTTACGGGATAATTTTGAATCATTTTTGCTTTCGATCCGAAAACGGTACGGTGGCGCACTAATTCCAATAGTCGAGTAGTTATACACGCGAAGTTGTAAATGTGAAAAATATGAGACAATGCTTAGTAGACTCAACTCAGCGTACAGTTAATGGAAGCTCGCACTCGCAGACTGAAGCAATTTCTTTCCAGTCGACAATTTGAGTTAAATAAACAGCAAGATATTGACACGTTTGAGAAGCTATAAAATATTTTCGGCCTGACTCTTGTATTTGTTGGAGGTGAGAACACAGGCTCCGTCCTGATGAGAGTCCTGCAGTCATGACCCCTTGCTTGATTTACGAGCAGCTCTGTCTTTTTTTTCATTTTTCTGCGGCCACTGAACGCCATCTCGGCCGGGGTGCTGCATGTAGCCCGAGCGTGATCTGGTGGACACGCTTCAATTTCTGTGCTTTGGAGCCTAAATCATGACTGCTGTGCTCATAGACAGCGTGGTCTCTTCAATTTGTTCCACTCTCAAGAACAATGGCTGCATTTTGCACACATCTCAGTGGAATCTGACTGCGCTAGTTTCGGGTTGTCATTTCTCCATTCTAGACGCGTCGCAGGATCGAGATAAGCGATCTGGGTACGAAGACTTAGTGCCCACTGTCATGAGTTGAGTTTATTGAGAATTTTAGGCAGTTCATTTAGAGGTGACTCATTAGACTCAAGATAATGCAATTCAAAGTAACCGATTCACCATTGATGTAGAAATTCACTGCTGAAAATTATGATACTTGTTGGTTGCAAAAATAAACTTTATAGTCGGTTAACAAGAACATTGAGTTTTTTCTCCGGTGTCTTGTTTCTATGAATTGCGATGCATTTCACATGGAAAATATTCACTCAAAAACCTTTCTATACTTCTGGAGTGAAGCATGTGAAAGTAATTGAAAATAACAAATTATGGAAAACATTCGTTGAGTACAAGTTTTTATTTGACCATCACATTATTTCAGGACTCATGGGAAGTGGGATAGGATTTTTAAAAGTTCTGCATTTAGCACACTGTATGAAAACTCCGATTAATTCTTGCTTTTGATTCAAGAACAGCACGATTAAGCTCTAATTCCCAGAGAGTTAATTTTTTCAACTTTTAATTAATTAAATAATAAATATTAATTACATATTTATTCATTGAATATAAATTGAACTCCGCTTAATTTTTACATTGATTTGAGAACGGTGCTATTTTCGATGAACTTTTTACCTCTGTTTCGCCGAAGATATGAAGAAATACCTGCAATGTTTAGGGTTGACTTTGCAATAGGTAAATTTTTGGTTCCCTGGAATTAAAATCACATCCTGATCTGTTAAATTTAAGGTTATGCGACCGTTCTCCACTGCTCAGAAGACCCAGTCTGAATAAGTTGACTATACATTGCTGGGATAAATTGGTTCATACCCACGGTAGAGGAAACAAGGTAGGTTCAAACCGGTCTTTTTTTCGTTGACGGTGTGGTGTGCTGACGTCACGGCAACGAACCAATAGCAGCGCTCATATTGCACCTGGTAGCTCTGCTACCCCCAAATCTGGTTTCACTATCGGCCTAACGACCTAGCGTTTTGGTTACGTCATGAAGCTAGTTTGAAATAAAGCCGTTTTATTGGCTAGCTGAACAAGAGGTGTTTTTTCTCCCATAGAAATGACCATACCTTGTTTCCTCTACCTTGTTCATAGCGGCTCAACTTCAAGGGTGTGGACAAGATAAATTTAGTGCTTAAAAATGAACAATATCAACATGTTGAAGTGTAGAAACTTGCTACCATTTTCGGATTCCTCTTGGACCCACAAAGTCCTTCACCTTCGTAAAATGAAATATCAGAATACAATTTTGAGCATAAAACAGAGCAGGATCAACACAAAGTTGTTTATCATCCAAATTCAGCATTTTTCCTTTCTGTTTTCATGACCTTTATGTCGTAATCTTGTCATGCAGTTAAACGCACGTCCACACGCTGATGGACAATATTACTGCGTTTAGTTTTCAAGAGTTAGTTCCGCGTGGTTTGACAGAAAACCGGAGACTCATTTTCTTTTCAAAGTAGTGGATTTTAAAGCAAGTCTACACTTGGATGCCAAATAACCGCTCTCACAGTTCGAGAGTTAGCTCTGTGCATCTCTACGCAATATCGGTGATTCATTTTCGTTTCACGGGTTGCTGAGATTCCATCAAATGTTTCCGCTCGTGACTCAAGATCGCCTCAAATTCGGAGGGAGGAGCTTGCGACACAAAAAAGCATTCTCGCGAAAACAGGAAAACAGTAAAGTTATTTTAGGAATTTAAAATGCTGAACATTTTCTAATCTTTGTGTAGTATGTTATTACAAAATCTAGCAAAATTACGATATTTAATCTCGTGATTCAATTTTAAATTTTTATGCACATTTAATTTAAAATAAGTTTGAAAGTTGATTTACCAAACATAATAGTTAGGTTTTGGAAGCCGCCGCCACCGCTCACGGAGAAAATGGGTATTTTGTAAGCATTCAATTAAAGCTCAATCATTTAAAAACTCAATCTTAGAATTTTTTACATGAACTCTAAATGAGTTCTAAAATATTCCTCTGATCCGTAAAGTATATTTAAATAATTAGAATGAACTAATGATTTTTTTCGCCGTGAATACGAAGCCATTACGATGCATAATGAAAAGTGTGCGGTTTTAATCAAATAAAAAAGTTGTTGTAATAACACATATGAATGTGTAAAGAAATAATTCCTCAGAGCTTTGAAGTCTCACTCGTGACGTAAGTACTTATAAATCCAATAAATCGAATCAATAAACCAATAAATTTATAAGTAAATCCAATAAATCGTGAGATAAATCCAATTAATCTTGGATTCTGACCACGTTTGGACTGCTATTTTAGCTTACACCAAAAAATTTAAAAGCTCAAGCTTCCTTATAGAGCAGGCAGTTCCAAAACTGCTGCGCGTGACTACGTCGTCAATTTAGGTTGGCAAGAACGCTTTCGCAGCCTGATACCTGAGTTTATGCATCCAAGTTAGGTCATATTTATGCTCGCTTGAATTTATGATCGCAAACAAACCTGATTTTTCTGGGAATGGTTTCGAGTATTTTATTTCGACTGACAGTTATTGCTCGTAACAAACGTAAAGATATTCCAAACGCACTGTAAAGCTGTCACGCGATAGAAAATACTTGAAGAAAAGCAAAATTCAGTCGAGACACACGCAGTGAAACCGTAGCTCTACCAACCAACAAATTACGACTGAGCAACAAATTTCGAGACGTCAAGAGAACTCAAAAGTCATTCAAGACACACTCAGTGGAACAGCATCTCTAGAGACCTGATAAGCAACAGACTAAGCAACAAATTTCGAGACTTCGAGGGAACGCACAAATCAATCGAGACATACGTAGTGAAAAAGTCAGTAGCTCTACCAACAAATTTCAACTGAGCAACAAATTTCGAGACGGGTCTCGAGGGTACGCACAAGTCAGTCGAGACACCCGTAGTGAAACAGTAGCTCTAAAGACCCTGACTGAGCAACAAATAGACCTCGAGACTCAGTCTACACTTGCGAGTCGTGTGGCCTCGCTCGTATGCATGAAGTCTAACCAGGAAAAGCTGAGCTTTTTTTCTGTGGTAATTGCGCCACCACACGTGTAGTGAACGCTTAGGGTATTTTTGGTCAAGTTGGGCATTTTAATGGAGTTTTATGGAGTTGGGTATTATTTATGAATTTTTTTCTGTGGAGTTGGATGTTTTTAATGATCGGTGAGGGTATTTTTGTTAACTTGGAAGGTTTTAGGTAGTTTTTTAGGGTGTTGGGTATTTTTTATGAACGCTGAGGTTATTTTAATGGAATTTTGGTGGGCAGCAACGCAAGATTTCATCGCCTGCGAATTGAAAGGACAGAGCTTGATTATAATTCATTAACCAAGAAAGGATCAAGATGATAACTAAAGTATATTGCTCAAAGAATTTTTTTTATGCATGACGTAAAATATTATTCTTATAAAAAATGCATTTGATTTTTTTAACTATCTGTCTGTTCATCATACACACATAGCATCACATTACGATGAATTTTCTAAGCTTCATTTGAAATATTCAACGCCTTGAAAAAAAAACAAATGCGTTACTGAAGACACTGAGCAAAAGTTATTTTTTGGCAAAATGTGAAACTTTTCGAAGTTCCCGTACCATTTCGGTGGACAGCGGTCACCCGCGTCCTGCCATCCGACACAGCTGCGTCCTGCAAAGTTTTGTACGTGTGCAAAAGCAACAATATTTTTGCACGGGAAAATATTTGCTTGAGTAATTGAAACTTTTGCAATACCTGCAGCACAGAATTTTCTACACGACGGGCGTTTTTGTACTAGTTCCAACAACCACAATTTTTCAATACAGTTTTCAAGTTATTTTTGCGTTCTTTTGTTCACTTAATGTTTGCATCAGAGTTAGGATCTTTGGATTTATCGACCATACTCCTCGCACCCACAGCATATTTTCTGTTTCACGTGTCATTGGAAAAAAGTTTGTACAAGTGGTAGTAGTTATTTCAGGTCATTTGAATTTAACATGAATAAATAAAAATTGACATGGGCTGTCAATGATATGAATCATAAAAAACGAATCTTGCTTTTGAATTTCTGATACAGGAAGAAGATGTAATATTTTTGTTTCATTAAGACCTTCATTTCTAGATATGCAAGAAACACGATTTTTTTATTAACGCGCCTGTACGACCTCCAGTATGTTCAAAATTGCACGTTCCACCATGTAGCTCGCATGCAGGGCGAAGTTACGCATGAGCCAGCAAACAATTATTGTTGCTATGCTTTGTGGCGGACATAATTTTGCGTCAAATCGCTTAGCAAGATTTCTCAAAAACGTTTTGCTCAAAAGTATCGACTTTGCACAAATTAGGCCTTTTTTACTCATAAATAGCAAAATTTCACTCATAAATAGCAAAATTTTTCCCATCAATGTCAACTGCGTAAAAATTAGGCTTCTTCACTTAATTTCACAGCCAAAAATGGAGTCTACGAACTGAAATAAATGTGTATTAAACTACGTTCATAAAAACGTAGATATTCTAAACTTTCTTTGGATATAAACTTTAATTCTAAATTATTCTAAAATATTAATTTGGATTCTAAACTTTTATACGCAATTAATTCTATATTCAAAGTTGGGAAATGAGAAAACTTCCCTAAGCCGCACTTAACTCTTGTTTCTTTTTGCATTGTTAACAGTTATAGCGTGTTGAATGTGCAACTACTCCAATATTCAACTAAAAAATGTCCAGATACTCTCAATGCCAATCAAAAAATGCTCTAATTGCTCTAATGTCTGATTGTTGTATTGCTCTAATGTTTAGCTTAAAACGTCAAATTACTCCAATGTCCTAGCAAAAATGTCAAATTACTCAAATGTTCAACTAAAAATGTTCACTTACCCCTACGTCCAAATAGAAATGTCTGATAACTCGAAAATCCGACCACAAATTTTCCAAACCTTGCACGTGAGTGACAGTTTGCGATGACGCCGAGGCAACTAAACTAAGCAGCAAAATACGACGAGGTGTGCTGATGTTAACGCATTTATTCCTCTGCAGCTCAAGATTGGTGAAGTTCCCTAAGGCAGAGTGAGTCATTCTATAACTATTTAAATGACATCACGCATTCAACCCATCAAAGTACTTTGAGTAGTATATAAAACACGAAATAATTCTCTTGAAGTAACTAAAATTAGCTTTTAAAGGCGAAGCTCAACATATGACATGCATGCGGCAGGAAACATAAGAAGCATTGCGAAATGGAATATTTCATGAAATAAAAAGTCTCTCAATTTCTCGAAAACACTTGGACTCTTATTTAGAAAGTATATTTTCCGTCATACCCACGTTTCAGATACCTAGCATGATATCAAATAATTTCACAACCATTCGGAGTACCCCATAGTTGAGGTACTTCATATTTCCAAGTTTTCGAGAAGAATTTTGTAATGGAATACAGAGAATTGTTCGATGGAGTTCACTGTCACAGCGGGTTTATGTTAAGCGTGAAAATCGTGCGATTTTCACGCGCATGAAGTGACCCTGCAGTCTAGAGAACAGCCGCGTCCGCAACAAAGGGAAGGCTGGAAAGGACACCTCAGCAACACCTCGCATTTCGCGACCACTCGAGCTTTAAGTTTTCTTTCGCCCACACCGACCCTTTGCAGCGCGAGCTCTAGAAAGTGCTTGTGACATTTCCAAATTTCTCAACCTGCCAGAAAGAAATTCGTGAGACGTGCCAGAGAAACAGAACAGATTATGGAGGTATATAATTCAGAAACGAGTTCAACTCAAGCAGAAAGAGTAGCAACTTGGTTTGGGAAAAAGGAATTGTGAAATCTGGCACAAAATTGGTCGAAATGTAATAAAAAAACAAAAACTAAGTGAAAGAGTAGCATTGTTAATTTCTGTCGGAATATTTTACATCTTCGCAGAAGTGATAATTAGAGAATGATAGAGAAAGAACATAAACTAAAAGTCGGCCTCGGAAAATATTGAGTATGGTTAAGTCCATTGGAGTAATGAGGCTCAACATCAACAGATGTGCCAATTACTGAAAGCAAAATTTCGGATTGCTTATGTGTATGGAATATGTTCGGATTCAAGTTAGTGTAGAGTTGTTCCCATTCAATTGAAGCGTTTGATAAAACTAGAAACTTACCATATTACTAGTCGGGCAAAGTTTTTCCTATAAAATAATCCCGATTGTTTTTACGTTAAATAATATTCCCCTGTTTGACGATTCATTTGTTTGCCATATCGCAACATTTTATTCAACAGTTTTTTGTTCCTCATATGCATTAAGTGGCTGTTCTCTCGACAAAATAAGCAAGAGAAAACCCAGATTCACTACCAGAAACTCGAAATAAATTTCTATAAATGGCGATTTGATTTTCATCAACAAATTTGGTCATAGTTGCATTTCCCTGTACTTAGCTGGTGAAGTATTCAAATTTCAGCTACATAAATGTACAACATACGAGCTTCCTAGGATTTGCATTCAACTCTAATTAAGAACAGCTTTTTACAGTAGTCACCAGCACCTACTCATGAATACAACCACGTCCACAGCTGGCAACCGGTGCACCGACACTCAATCCAGCGCTCAAAACTTTTAAACACGAAGCAAATGCTAATTTATTCTCCAGGTTTTACTTCAAATTGTTTTTTTCTAGTGAGTTCAAAAGTGTCACTATTGCTTCGTCTATATGAATTCCAGTTAATACCGTAAATGATGCTGCAATACTGAATGGTAGCATAAAAACGAAATTGGAAGAGTAATTCAGACCTAAATCCCATTAGAATGTAATTCTAAATTATTGTTGTGAGCAATAGAAGAGAAAATGAAATCCCTTTCAGATAAGCAGTAGATATTTCCCTTGTAAGTAAGGTACGATCGCTTGAGCTGCTTCCATGGCAGGCAGCGGTTTTCCATCCCAGGTGCCGTGAATGTTCTGAAACTTGTGAAGGCCTACACGATGCAATGTAATTAAAATATACGGGGTGTCTCAAAAGTCCCGCACCATTCAAGTTTTTTAAAAAATGCAAATATATATAAATTTTATCGATCATTGAATTCTTGCACCACTGATCAATGATCATTGACCAACTGAACTCTTTCTTGTACTGTTAGTTTCTCACCCATATCGGATCAAATCTGAAACGTAAAAAGATTTAAATATTATTGGATGGCAGGTAACTTCTGGGACATCCTGCATATGTTAATCACAAACGAATACGACTTTAACCGTTGATGAACTTTAAGTCCCCTGATTGTTATTTCGCGTAAATAAAATGGAAAATATTTATAGCACACATATCTTTCTCGTAACCTGCTAAGTTATTGCAAACAACAAATACTCTAGTTAAGGTATTCTTGGGACGTGGAGCTTAACTAGGCACAAAGTGAAAATCGAAAAATTTCAAAAAAATAAATCACAGTAACATAAATTAGATGAAAATAATCATTGAAAATAAACAATCATCACGGCAGAAAACAGCGTCACAGTTTTAGCAGAGTCTATGGAAATGCTGAAGACGTTGCTCGTACAGAAGACCATCTCGCCAGTGCCCAAAAAAGGCGATCAGCTCTGGTAAGTGGATGACAGACTGGCCGGAGGCAGTCTTCTGAACTGTCAGGTCGTTGTTGCGGCGACCGCAGCGAGGCACCTTATAACCAAAAGAGGTTACCCAGAAACTGGGCGGGAGTAGTGAACGACCTAACAACATTCCAAGAAAACAGCCAGGCGCCCTAGTACAATGACCGCAAATGGGGCTTTTTTCGAGACTTTCTAAATAAAGATATCGAGCCAGACGTTAAATATTGTACTTTCTATGCTGATCACTGAAAATTTCAAAACTTAAAATACTGATCACTTATAACATGGCTTCGACCTCTGAAAAGACTTACAACTTTTAGAAACATTTTTAACGTACGTAACAATCGCGTTTGGTTTCATCTTGTGGATTGTCAAGGCTGGTGACCTATTTGAAGCCACAGATAAAACAGATTCGATTAACGTGGGCTTGAGTGATTGATGGCGTAGCAAACGCTTCTGGAGGTTCGTAGTGCACAAATCGTAGAATTTCAAAAAACAAGTTACTGGTGTCGTTCTGGGATCTAGACATAAAAATTCTTTAAAAAAATGTTTTTTTCAATTAGGTCTAATAAGAAACGACTCCACAACTTATCACGGAACACTCTAACTCTCACGCAGCTCCAATTCTTCGCATGATCTTGTAGTCCGGATAGTCTGAGCCCTATTGACCACGGTTGTCGTATAAATAGTGGGAAGCAATTCACCAACCTTCACTAATGATCTTTTAAGCTCGGGGAGACAAAATTTTGGAGCTAAAGATGATATTTACCGATCGATTTCTAGCAGGCGCATTACACTACTGATCAAGCACACTCCTAGCTGTAAATCAGAAATCAATCGACGTGTACTATGCGGAACCAAATCAAAAACAGTTTTGCTCCACTTCCGCAGGCATAAATCAAGTCTCCTAGTAACATTGCTCGTTGCATTTGACCATCACATGATATTTTAAATTCTCAAAGTGAAATCACCTTCTGTTGTCTGTTAAATGTGAGACAAAAACAAGAGAGCGTTAGAAGTTCCATCTCTGAAGTAGGCATCAGGAACGGACCTATTGCAAATTGATACGCACGTAAAAATAGACGTATTCCATCAATCACAATTTATCGCCGTCAATTCTGACGTTAATGAGTGACTACCAAAGCAACCCCTCGTTGCCTTGCGTTGCTGCCGTGACGCTGCCCTGTAAGCGATGTTTCCTTGAAACAGAAACGATTGGTCTCGGGAGTGTCGCCGTAAAATTCATCATGTTCCTTCCAAATAAACGACAATAAAGCGAAACTCAGAAAATTTGATTCAAAGTAAGTTTCAAATCTTGATTCCTGTCAATTAAATTGTTCAATTTTTACTTCTATCTATTTCGGATATAGAAATTTATTCTGTCGCAGTATAGTTTCGTATTTTTATTGTTCGATTTTCGCTTTATAGTCTTCAATAAAAACGTTATGAGGTTAGTTCAAAAGCGCTATTATAAACTTGTTTTTCGGTCTCAGCAGTAGCCATCTCCAAACCTGCTAAACGTAATTCACAATGAAAGGAAATCAGATAGAACATAAGACGTAATGACTAAATTATGGGTTAGAAAACCCGAGTACGACTACACAATCTTCTTCACGACGACACCGAAAAATCTCAAGCACGCGCTGGAGGAGGATCAGAAGAGGCGCGTCTGATCGCTATGGGCACTAGCCGAAGATGATTACCACCTTCGCGGCAAGATTGCAACGGCCTGCTAAAGTTTCTGCAACTCTCAAGGTTGTGGCTATAAAAGGAGAATATCAAAACTTGTAGCTATGGCAAATCTAAATTTAGGAAAATCACGATGGTGATGGAAACTGTCGAGTTGGTAGCAAAGTGCCAATTCGGTAGCAAAGTGACTGTTCAGTACCCAATTGAATAACACTAGTAGACATAAAGCTACATGATGGCGAAGGTCAGAGATTATGCTAGGTATCAAATACTAACGTATTAAAACGCACATTTTCTACCGTCGTTGAACTAAATAGGCAAGATAAGTCTCCAGGTATGGCAGGCAACATTGATACTATTTAGGCTAGATCTGTTACGCAAGCACACTAGATAAAAATTAGAAACTTGAAATTAAATCGAAGAGAAATTGGAACACCTGCGTCTGCATTAGCTTGTTTTGGGGAGCTTTTTACTAATTTTAACTCTTGAGCTTCAAAATTGAACGATAACTAGTGCACCACAGCCCAACTTTTCTCCACAGGCAAAATGAAGATATGTTTTTTGAACTGACGCTAAAATTCGTGTCTGGAAACTGAGTTTAAATGAACAGCATAAACTCATCCTTCTTCAGCTAATAATTCTTCTATCTTTTAGTTAGAATAGCATCGTAAAGAAGCTTACAAGAAGTACCGTAATCAATATAAATTTTAAACACAATTGCGAAAAGAAAACATGCATTAGAACAATGTACAGGCAGGCAGTTTACGGTGTTAGAGTAGGGGCTGACCGTCCAAGCATATGAAACTGTCTTGGCAAATATGGAGACGGAGAGAAATGCAGCTCAATTTAGACTCACCATATTAAAGAGACTTGAAAAATTGTGTAATGGACACACAAGGTCGGTGACTCAGCGGTTAAAAAAGCATAGTTTTTTGAGAACATGTATTAGCCGTTTAATGTCTGCATTTTTGTACTCATATTACGGTTATAACAACCACCGTCACTAAACTATCGCCGGCATCAGGCAATCACTGATATCAGGATGAGGAAGGAACTGCCACTCGGCAGTGAACTCCAAAGAACACATTAGGGAACTAATTTAACGAGAAATACAATATATTGAGGCTATTTTCGAAAGAGGACCATAGAGTCCACTTGGGCGTTAAAGGGTTAGGGAAGTGAACGTTAAGTGGAATAACGGTTTATTTTTCCAAATATCCTCGTAGAGAAGTTTATCTATGAGACTGATTCTGATTTAAGCAATAAAGCCACGAGAAAAATTATGTCTATCAAAATTCTGTGTGTGTGATTCTGTTTTTAAGCTAAAAACCTACTAAAAAACCTTTAAAATTTTGTACATTTTTCAAAATTGTGCATTTGTGAGTCTGATTTTAAGCTACAAGGCTACTAAATTTTTTTTATGTCTTTCATATAGGTGTTGTACAAAGAAAAATAAAAAAACAAACTACAACGGTTAATAACTTTGTACTATTTCACTTGAATCATGAAATTAATTTCAGGAAGTGGTTCTTTAACGCACCTTGATTTGACAGCGTCGGTAGGATTTAGGAGGAGTTCTTGATCACAATATGTTGCAGTTCGGTCAAGTGTCAAGAATCTGGACATTAGCCGCTCATCAAGTCATAGAACAGCTCACCATCATCGTTGCAACGCAAAATTTTAGCGAACAGTTTCTCTTTCGTCGATTTTTTCAACGAATCACTGGATGGTTCTGCGTTGCAACACAAAAATTCGGCATTCATTTTTTTGATCGGAATTTTTGATGAGTCACTGGATGGTTCTGCGCTGCAACCCAAAAATTCGGCAATCGTTTTTTTATATTTTTTTTTTGACGGGTCACTGGATCGTTATACGTTGCAGCACTAAAATTCAGCGATCAGTTTCTCTTTCATCGTAATTT
>JACJUY010004653.1:19726-33517 GCA_014220935.1 Platorchestia sp. MABIK | reverse complement strand
CATGTTGATTTTCATGGATTCCTTTATTTAAAGGTTTTTATTTTTCAGTGTTCACACTCCAATACATTGTCCAATACCTATACTTATTTGTATAATTGCCCAATACCTATAATTATTTATATAAATGTCCAATACCTATAGTTATTTATATAATTGCCCAATACCTATACCGAGGTTGAAAAAATTGAAAGATAAACGGTAAAAATGTTCTCTACTTCTTCCCTATAGGCTAGAAAAAACATAAAAAAGCCTTAAACACGTTTGGTGCAATGGGTGGATCGTGCGTCCATTAAGCTTGCATTAAGTGTTTAGAAAAATTGAGTTCGTGACCACTGGTCGGTCAGCAGCGTTCTGAAAATCATCTCAGTGACCACCGGTGGGCCCCTTCACAGGAAATGTGTTAAATACTTTACAGACCAGACGAAATGGGAAACGTTGAAACAGATAAAATTTAATTTTGAGCGAAATTGCCTTCACATTGATGCGTGAACCTGCACGGTTGTGCTATGAAGAACGACATTGTTGAGAGCTTGATGGTTGAAAATATATGGCAGGGTTTCTAAACCAGAAGGTTTTCTGTTTAGTAATGCGATCCTAGGAGTACAGCTTGATCTGATCGAAGAACATGGTCACACATTGACTTATTAGAAAAATAATACCAAAATTCTAAAGGTATTGATGAATTTTTTCGGACAATGAAAACGAGTAAGCCGGTACAACTTACGAAAAGAGTGGACCAACACAACTTATAAAAAGCAGGCCGACACAACTTATGAAAAGAGACAACCGACACAACTTATGAAAAGAAACGACCGACACAACTTATGAAAAGAGACAACCGACACAACTTATGAAAAGAGACAACCGACACAACTTATGAAAAGAAAAGACCGACAAAACTTATAAAAAAGAAGACCGACACAACTTATGAAAAGAGAAGACCGACACAACTTATGAAAAAAGAAGGCCGACACAACTTATGAAAAGAGAAGACCGACACAACTTATGAAAAAAGAAGGCCGACACAACTTATGAAAAGAGAAGACTGACACAACTTATGAAAAGAGAAGACTGACACAACTTATGAAAAGAGAAGACTGGCACAACTTATGAAAAAGTAAACCAACACAACTTATAAATGCATTGTATAACACGCGCACCTGAGGTTGACAAACAAACATTCTAATTGAACTATATTTTCCTGCTTGCACTTAGTGTAATGTATGAAAGTAAGATAAATGGTTTATAAATCCCAGGTCCTGGCTTAGATATCTTGTTGTTTATCAATCCACATTTTGGGCTGCAGAAATATATGCAGCGGCTAGAGATAACAGTAAATATATTTTTGGAGCACTCAACTGAATGTACTTACACAGGAACGCCGGCCTCAACAACGCAGGATACATTTGAGTTTTGTTTTAGCCGCCAAAGACCTGCATTGCCATTTCATTTGTGATGGCGGACACCGTTGACATTTTGATGGGATTATGCGAACTAATGTCTTAAAACATTCATTTCCGAACATCAAACACTTACGAAAATCCATGAATTCGAGTGCGCATCTCAAGAAGCAGTAACATTCGTAATACGGAAGTGCATCTCAAGAAGCAGTAACATTCGTAATACGGATGTGCATCTCAAGAAGCAGTAACATTCGTAATACGGAAGTGCATCTCAAGAAGCAGTAACATTCGTAATACGGATGTGCATCTCAAGAAGCAGTAACATTCGTAATACGGATGTGCATCTCAAGGAGCAATAACATTGGTAATACTACATGTAATTTATGATCAGAGTTAGTTCCCTTTTTTTTGTCTCTTGCGTTTCCAACGCAAGAAAATCACATAAATTCAAAAGCAAGTCGCTACCGATGTGCCTTCTCCTATTACAGCATTCACATACGAAGCCTCGATTTTTTCTGCTAAAAAATTTGGCTAGAAGAGCCGTAAATTTCCTTTCCCTGATCGTCGACTCAACTTCAATTAAAAAGGAAACTTTCGATTACTCTGACATGAGCATAAAGAAATATTCTATTGAAGTTTCGGCACCAGAAATACAGGCAATTTGAAAGATCATAGTAAACTTGGTAACTCATCTCTAACAAACCATCACCAAAAATAAAACTGCTTATAAATGATAGCAAAAATAAAGCTCTCAATGATATATAAGGTACCTTAGCCTTAGCATGCGTAATTTAAGATCTGATTGAAAAGATGGATTTTCGTGGATCCAATTAAGGCGGAAGTTCAGTATAAGTCGTAGGAGTTTCTAAAGCTCGCGACTTGTTTTTACGAAACGCTAACTAGCAATGAAACATTATTAATGCAAAACCTAAAATTAAAATAATAACTAGCAATGAAACGCTATTAATTCAAAAGCTTTCAAAAAACAACGAGCTATGTTGACCGATTTGAGAGATATCTTTACACCGGTGTTGCAGACAATGTCTTCAAAACCTTACTATAATAGTCAATATGTGTTTTCTAAAATGCTGCAGACAATGTCTACAAAACCTTACTACAATAGTCAAATCGTGTTTTTTTAAATGTTGCAGACAATATCTTCAAAACCTTATTACAATGGTCAAAACATGTTTTCTCAAATTTTACAGACAATATCTTCAAAACCTTATTACAATGGTCAAAACATGTTTTCTCAAATTTTACAGACAATGTCTTCAGAACTTTACAACAATAGTCAAAATGTGTTTTTCTAATGCTACAGACAATGCCTTTAAAACTGACTTCAAAATAGACTCCAACTACCAGGAAAGTTTGCTACATCATCGTTTACAAACTCAACTTATGCGGTGAGAATAAGTCACAGTCATTCATAACTTCAGTCACTGAAGTCCTCGCATAAGTAGAATAACAGGGACTAATTCTGTTTATCATAAGCAGGACGAAATAAACTTCCTTGAAATTTAAAACTATTCGTGACTTGTTCAAGAGGGGTTCAAATTCTAAGTCGTCCGACAGGATTTGTTCTACTACGTACCTGAAGTGAGCGTTTTATTACTTCCAAGAATTTGTAATTACTGCTCAAGGAAACTTCTTGTCTGGCGCCAGCTGTAACAAATTACTATGTAAAATGAGGTATTAAGTTTTCCGTACCATCATTAGCTCAGCAATAAAATTTCACCGAGAGAAATCTCGTCTCTGCAGAGATGGAAAGAATAAAAATTATCCATCAATGCAACATGAATCTGCCCAAGAAAAAACAACGCCGTTCATCATCTCATGACTGTTCTTGATCGTCCGAGCTGCGCATGCGCACCGCTCGTTTACGCGATCTGCAGCAGCTCCTGACGCCACAAAATATTTTTGAACAGTCGATTTCTAAGTCATCTTCTTTTTCATCGTTCTATACGAACCTGAGCTTATCAGAATTAAAATCACCCTCAGTTATTCAACTAATGCGATACTTAACACGCTTCCTGTGAGAGGAAACACCGGTGGTCATTTTCATAATGCATCTGACCGACCTGTAGTCACTAACTCAAATTTCATAAATACTTATTGAAAGCTAAATGAAAGCACGATCCAGTTTTTGTTTGTTATTTTCAAAATTGCATGCTACAATTGACTACAAATTTGAATTGAATTTTCAATTTATCCCATCGCGGTGAACGTGCAAATACCAGTTGTTGTTTCCTGGAACTAATTTTTCCTGTCTTAGTTGAGGTTCGCATAAGCCATCGTAAAGCTCAATGATCGAACATATATCATAACTCCTCGGTTACTCTTGGTCAGAGAGCTGTCCCGCCAGTTTTCTGCACATAGCTATCAGATAACTTTCCCGCCTATACTCTATATCTGTACGATAACTTACCCCGATTTCCTATTTTTTAAACGATGAGTGTGCTGCTGAATTCTATACCTGCCAAATGACTCTACCACCTGCATCCTATCTCTCCCAGGTGAGTGTACCACCTGTATACCATATTTACGAGAAGGCTGTACCACTTGTGTCCTATATATACAAGACCACTGTGGCACCTGAATTCTATCTCTACCAGATGACTGTACCACTTGTCTCCTGTATCTTCCAGAAGGCTGTGCCACCTGTACCCTTTATCTATCAAATGACTGTACCACCTGTATCCTATCATCTACTAAATGACTGTACGACGTATATTCTATGTTTACCAGATGACTGTACCACCTGTCCCATTTCTATATCTACCAGAAGGCAGTACCACCTGCCTCTTTCATCTCCAGACTCCAGAGTCCGTGAATCTGATGTAAATAAAGGATAAAGTAGCATACGATTTTGTATTTTTTAAAAAGACTTTTACAACCACACTGCTGAAGCAACAAAAGAGGACATAACATTTATACAAAAGGAATTTCATGTAAATTCGTCAATATTTGTTCTCTGAACTCAGCTTTACACAAAAGTCGTCGGTGTGGGTGATGTTTTCAAAGATTTCCACGCCCTGCGTTCTCAACGATTTCCACATCAGCGAACTCAAAGAACAAAAGCCCGCCGCTACACACACTCTAAATGTTCTCGATTTTCCGACAGTTGCACGGCCATCAATCATGAGCTCAGGAAGTATATTTCTGCCAAGCGCTTCCCACGCAGCAGCGCCGTCTTGACTAACAATGAGCCAGAGACGTGAATCAGAGACACGAAATTGACGAGTGGCAATTAATTGAATTTGTGGATTCAATGGACTTAAACAATTTAAACAATTTATTCAACACAAGCGATACATCAGTAGATTGTTTCTTGAGTTTATTTCAATGGATGCATTTGAGTACAGTTACTTGTGGACACGAATAAATTCGACGACTTCTAGAGCATCCTATCATTTAAACGTTTTTTACATCACAGAGTGTCAAGACCGTCACAAATTAGATATACTTCTACGGATAAACGCAAGTTGCGCTGAAAGTTGACTAAAAAATCGCTCTGCAACTCTTGACAGACCCTGCGTTTCAAATAACTTCTGCCCCTTTATTTAGAGCCGATTGAACACATCAGAGCGTCACCAGGTTATGCTGAGGTCGTAACGCGCAAGGAATTTTAGCCAAGCAATGATAAATATTTCTTCATTATCCCATGAACCGCTAGAAGTTCATATCGACATCGTAATATTACCGCCGTATCTTCACCGAACTCCAATTTGAACGTCTTTAATCCAGAGGGTGAGATTACATTCCAGCATTTGGCACCACGTCTTCATCTCAGATATGTTGGATTAGTGGTTAGCTTTTTCGTACTAATGATTGTCAGAGCACGTTGATATCGCCATAAAGAGCGACTTAGTTTCATGCGATAAGAATACGATGAACATTCGAGATGATTGTTGAAGTGACTCTTTCAAGTCACCCTTTGAAGAAGAAAATTCTAGATCTTCAGATACACTTGTATGAATATTCATTTCTTGCATTCTTGAATGATTATTGATTCCTAAGTGGAAATGCTGCGCACACACTTTTGTGATTGTACGTCATAAGAACTTAAAAACGCTTCATTCGCGTACTTTGGATTTCTTGATTTATATACTTACCCCGTGCTTAGTGCAAATTTCATCCATTCAATTTTTGTTCCAAAAAATTTGGGATCATCCAATCTAAAATTCATGAGAGACAAGACAGTTTTCAAAAAATCACTCTTTAAAAGTTAGTAGAACTCCACTAGACAACTGATTTTTGTTTTGCCAGAGTACCAAATCTTTGTGGATCATCACCAGCGAGATTTCGCAACGCTTTTTGACGGAAAGGAACTTCACGGTATCAGGGATACAGCTCATAAATCTCTTCAGTATGACCTCGCTCGTAAAAAGTAAGAACTCATGAACTGCGCGGACCTCAGACAAAGTACGAGTTCCACAGAAGAACTCGAGGTAGCTGACAGACGGCGAATGTAGGTTTAACTTGGCAAGCAACAGGGCTTTGTCTCTGGATGCTGTCTGCCCTAATGGCAAAGACTGCGCCATAAATCGTCAAGCACGTGTGATCAAAGTTCCCGATTTATTGGCCCTTGGCCTCGCGACGTTAGGGTGCTGTGATATCGTGTGTTCGTGTGTGTGTGTATGTGTGTGTGTATGTGTTGGTGGGTGTGTTTGTGCATGTTTTTGTGTGTGTGTATAAAGCTTAAACGGTACATCCAGTAGTTTAAGTTCTTCAGTCGTCTTGGCTATGCAATAAGCTGCAGCAAATTGAGTTGCTAAGTTCACTTAGAATTTACGCTACTTGTTGTAAAGTTACAATGACTTCTTTGAAAATCCGGCTCAAGTTTCGTAACTCTCATCTCAGCTAGAGCCGAGGTTAAAAAGTAAGAGTTGAGCATTTGTTAACTAGTGGGAATAACCAGTGATTGACCACAGATACCCAAGAAAGCTGATTTACACTGCATCGCTAGGCGATGCAATGACTGTCTAAAGTTGCTGTAAAAAGGGTTTTTAATAATAATGATACAAATAATAATGTTTACTGAAATTAACCTAACGCAATCAACCTTATTTTAGTTTCTCAAAACAGACGATATCTCTCGTTGTTAGACGAAACATTGTCTCTTTAAAAAAAAATTGAACCAAACTTGGTATCTTCAACGAAATTAGGAAATTCAGTACTCGAAGAATACCAAAAATTTTGTACTTTTTGAATATTTATGCCCCAGCATCCTCCATTGACATCAACGAAATGTAATTATATATATGTATCTAATCGAAGAACGTATGTCCCAGTAAAGGATACAGCCATGTCGTAGTCACAAGGGTACTCCTAATTGTTTAATTTCTTCATTTAGCTTCCAATCTCCAGCAATTCATTCACTAAATTCATACAATTTTTTGAAGTTTCGATATTATCTTCCACTACATGTGCGACAAACAGTAATGAGCACTTTTTTCTGAACTCAATATAGTAAAACAACCCACGGTAAACCAAAGACCGTGCACTCACTCGAGATTAGTCGTCATAGTTTTCAATTCAATTTTTTATGGCGTCAACCTCACGGAAATATATTTCTTGTGATTTACGAGTGCATAACCTCTGATAGACTTCCGCCTTAACGAAACGTAACCAGACCGCCGCGACTGAGCGCCAGGACCTAAAATTTCCTAATGGGCCCGGCGAAATATCGATCCTCGTCCATTTTTGTGAGCGCGCATGCAAGAAGCATTTCGTGGCCGCAGTTGTTGTAAAATTTTCAGTAATTATCAGTGCGGGGATCATCGATCATTCCGCTCCCTGCTCATCGCCGGACGCGACCGCTGCCTGGCCTGCTTGCGAAAGCAAACTCAGCTCGAGAATGCCGCTGACTTCTCAGGCAAAAACAACTTCTCAGAATTCTCAAGCAGAAACGATTCCTCAAAAACTACGATTATTATTTATAGAAAGGCACTAGACGTATGTCGTGATTATAAATTCAGAAACTCATTAAAAAGTAAAAACCTCCTTTACAATTACCTTTTTACATCGCACTTTGCATCTTGGAATTAACTAGTTGTAGTTCTGGTGCATTGGTCACAATTATTGTGGGAGCAATCACGGTGAATGTGGAGTCAATTTCACGAAATTCAGAACAATGGACGAGAACGAACTGAAATTGAGTTTATTTTTAACTCATCACAAAAAAAATTACTGGAAATAAACAGAATTTCGTTACATGTTTCCTAGCGTCAATTAGTCTCGAGAGTCTCATTCTATTCATTCTGAGGCAACAATATTTGAATTGTTCAAATCCTATTTATTCTGAGGTAACAATATTTGAATTGTTCACATCCTATTTATTCTGAGGTAACAAGATATGAATTGTTCACATCCTATTTATTCTGAGGTAACAATATTTGAATTGTTCACATCCTATTTATTCTGAGGCAACAATATTTGAATTGTTCAAATCCTATTTATTCTGAGGTAACAATATTTGAATTGTTCACATCTTATTTATTCTGAGGCAACAATAGTTGAATTTTTCACATCCTATTTATTCTGAGGAACAATATTTGAATTGCTCACATCTTATTTATTCTGAGGCAACAATAGTTGAATTTTTCACGTCCTATTTATTCTGAGGTAACAATATTTGAATTGTTCACATCCCATTAATTCTGAGGTAACAATAAATGAATTGTTCACTTGGTATCTATGATTTATAGCTCAAAAAGCCAGAATGTCTAAATCAATGCAGAAGACAAACCTCCAATAAGAAATGCAAATACTTCACTGATCGCACAACGGACCCTAATCTATGGTCATTCTGGCATTCAACGTAGTTTTTACAACAGTAAACGATCTCCCAAATTACACAAATAAATGAATTTTGTAAAAAAAATATCTTCTATTTGGAACGTTAATGCTAGAAGGTGCCGTACACCAAGCGTGTTGCCTGCGCTCCGTTGTGCTAAGACTTTGTTCCTTGAATAGCAGCAAAATTTTGTGTAGGCCCCGAAATGTCTTGCTTTGCAAGCGACTTTGTTCCTTGAATAGCAGCAAAATTTTGTGTTGGCCCCGAAATGTCTTGCTTTACAAGCGACTTTGTTCCTTGAATAGCAGCAAAATTTTGTGTAGGCCTCGAAATGTCTTGCTTTGCGAGCGACTTTGTTCCTTGAATAGCAGCAAAATTTTGTGTAGGCCCCGAAATGTCTTGCTTTGCAAGCGACTTTGTTCCTTGAATAGCAGCAAAATTTTGTGCTGGCCCCGAAATGTCTTGCTTTGCAAGCGACTTTGTTCCTTGAATAGCAGCAAAATTTTGTGTAGGCCCCGAAATGTCTTGCTTTGCAAGCGACTTTGTTCCTTTAATAGCAGCAAAATTTTGTGTAGGCCCCGAAATGTCTTGCTTTGCAAGCGACTTTGTTCCTTGAATAGCAGCAAAATTTTGTGCTGGCCCCGAAATGTGTTGCTTTGCAAGCGACTTCGTTCCTTGAATAGCAGCAAAATTTTGTGTAGGCCCCGAAATGTCTTGCTTTGCAAGCGACTTTGTTCCTTGAATAGCAGCAAAATTTTGCGTAGGCCCCGAAATGTCTTGCTTTGCAAGCGACTTTGTTCCTTGAATAGCAGCAAAGTTTTGTGCTGGCCCCGAAATGTGTTGCTCTTTAAACGACTTTATTCCTTGAATAACTGCATGACTTTGTGTAGGCTCTGAAATGTCTTGCTTTTTAAGCGAATTTTTTCCATGAGTATCTGGAAAATATTTTTTGCAGTCCGCGAGCTCGATCCAGAAGGTCGTAAATAGAGGAGGTACATCATTGTAGGATGCAGGCATGCCTATCAACTTTGGAAATTAATTACAAGGGTGCACCTACGGCTGCACTCAAATCATAAAGTACAAATAATAACACCGCTGAAATTTTTATCGTTCACAGAGGTCTACCAAATCATCAGTTGTATACATTAGCTTTCAACAATTACTTCGTTTTAGCTGTGTAAGTATTCAGATTCGAAGCTAAAATTTAAAACTATGGAATTCATGAATCACATACATTAACTCCGAGATGTAAACAATTTCTTTATCATAAGTTAGCGTTGTTATAGAATTAAATGTACGTTTTTCGCACATTTGATATCTACCAAACATCCGAAGCGTTTATATTAATTTCAGAATTAGAGAGAATTTTGAAAGCACCGTCAGATACATAATGGGTAGCCTTGGAATAAGTTTGAAACGAAAGAAATAAATCATCAAATAAATAAGTTTGATCATTAATTTCCTTGTGTAGAAACAAAGATTTAGGCCCTAAGCCTATATTTCCACAAACTCATATGTAGGGTAGTCTAGATTTCCCTAAACTTTAGTGTAATCTAGAGAATGCTGGAAGGGTCTCAACATAGCAGGGGAGAAGATTATGTAAGAGAGTGGAGACGTTGGGGAAGAAGTGAGGTAGTGTGGAGTTCTGGAAAAGGTGAGAGTGTGCGAGACTCGCAAAGAAGATGTGCCTGTGTGTGTTAGCGAATCCAAGGAAGAAAGATAAAAAGGCCTTGCCTTCTATGTGGTAAAATAGTTAAATAGTTGAATGATGTATTGTGAGAGGAGATTGTGTGGCTCGCGTGAGGTCCACGTTTCCATCGGGGGGTCGACACAGAAATTCTACTCAAGCGCATTCTAGAAAATGTCCAGGTATGCCTAAACACACAAATCTGACGCTCGCAGACAGAAAATTTTAAAGGGTGTGAATTTTACATGTGTTTGCTATTATCGAAACAAATTTCTCATAAGTTTCAGCAATTTTCACAAGAACTCCACACAACCGAGACGCGATAAGGAAAGGCAAATTCACTAGCAGAACCAGGATCTTGTAGTTGCAACGTAATTTTGCCACGTCTCGTACCATTGAATTAACTCCAAGGAAAGAAGCATCATTTTATCACATGCAGGACAGGAATAATAACGCTCGAAGTACGACCCACTTGCATTCTGTGCAGATTGCTCGGCCGGAAACTCGTCCTGCACGACTGTGTCATTCGGTGACTCAAGAGAGGTAGTTCAACTTACAAGTATCGGATAGGGCTGATGAATAATAATAGATCGTAGAAAATACGAATCCACAGACTCGTACTTTGAAGCAAAGCTTGAATATCAAGGCGCACTACAGTAACATCGTAACAAAAACTGTGTGGAGCAGCTAGGAAAGATGCACAAAATTTTGACCATTGTTAAATTGATAAATTGCGTTCATGGTATTCTCCTGCTAAAATACGTGACATCTGAAGGACGACAGCTCGAGGCCACAGCACTACTTACAACCACTATTATTATTAGACGATACATTAGATGCTACAGGCGATGACACTACAAGAACGTGTCATCACTGTAATGGGAGGTTATCTCTTCTTCTTATTTTCGCATTATCCTTTCTTGTTTTTCCTCGAGTGCTATATAAAGACTTCAAACTTCCTTGTTTAGCACACCTCGCTACGCTTGTAAAATAAAGCAAAAGCACTTAAATACGACAAAAACTCAGAGGAATTAATGAATAAAAACGTAAATAAACCTAAAACACCCCCTTACCCTGTACACGGCGGTCATCCGGATGAGGAAGAGGAAAAAGTGAGAGGAAAATATAGTTTGCCAAACTGTAGACTCAAGCCCAAAACATACATGTCCAAGTGAGTGTTGTTGATTTTATAACCCACTGTGTGCAAATTGGCTCAACATCAGAGGTGCCCTGCTTCTTAGGAAAGGGCAGATGCATTCAACTCTCAATTTTGTCGGGGTTTTAACATTTTGTGTCTAAATTGAAGACTTGTTCTGACGTCCTAAATAATGTGCATTTTTCTGTATATTGCTTGCAAATTTTAGTGTCTAATTAGAAGACTTGTTCTGACGTCCTAAATAATGTGCATTTTTCTGTATATTACTGGCAAATTTTAGTGTCTAATTAGAAGACTTGTTCTGACGTCCTAAATAATGTGCATTTTTCTGTACATTGCAGGCAAATTTTAGTGTCTAATTAGAAGACTTGTTCTGACGTCCTAAATAATGTGCATTTTATTGTATATTGCTGGCAAATTTTTAACGCATGCCTAAAACTAACGGATAAATAAATACAACATAATTTCATGATTTATTATTAGCTGTTAGCCAAAACATCAAAAAAATACAAAAATTAAATACAAAAATAAAATTTAATACAAAATTAAAAATTTAAGAAAAAAATTTTATTCAGCCTCATGATGAATATGTCTAATTTCATAATGATTCGGTGTTAATGCGCGAAACTTTTTCCTAATATTTATTTTAAAACTTATTATATTTATTTAATCCACTAAAAACTTTCATTTCAAAACGTATTTGAGTTATTTCATCAACTCAAAACACTTATTTCAAAACTCATTTGAGACATTAAGGAGACGGTGAGACATTAAGGAGACGGTGAGACATTAAGGAGACGGTGAGACATTAAGGAGACGGTGAAAAGGCTTCAAGTCCACGAACAGCTTCTGCTTTCTGCACGTTTTTTTGGTGCATTTCCTTCGCAATTTCGCGTTGTAAAAATATCAGTTCCCAAGAATGACACCAGCAAATGCAGTTGAAATTTCGCCAGCTGTAACTTAAAATGAAGTAAATAAAATATTTTCTGTTCCAAAATCAATGTAAAATGAAATATTCTTACAAAAATGTACAACTAGGTATATGTAAATTTGAATCTGTATGGCATCTCTAAGATGTTAACTAACTACTCGTCTTGTCGTAAATTTGAGTCAACATTGTATGGGAAAGTCAATGCCTTTTGCATGTTTGTTGGTAACTAAAATGTTAACGCGAGTCTATTAATGAGCTAAACACTTCACAGATATATACAATGAGAAGTGCTCAGTTGTATTAATTCATAAATGAAGTGAAATGCAAGTGCAAATTTTAAATCCAAATACATTTCAGGAGATTTTATTCAGCCATGAATATTATTTATCGCACTTCATCCTAATATTACATTCTCATGAATTAACGGCAACGTCAAAAACAAAGCAGGCGTGACTAATGCACGATTTGGAGTTTTCAAGTGATGTCAATTTTATCATACCTGAATTATTGTTGCCTGAAAATATTTTTGTTTCAACACTTAGTTTTATTATTAAAATTCATTCATTTTATTATTCAATATTTTTTTTGACAGAAATACGATTCTGGTTCATTCGTTATGGAAACGAAGGTTGGTGGCCAGAAGGCTTGGACGCTGCTCTTATTTCTCTGCAAAACCGCACAGGTAAAATGACAGCACGAGAGCCGCAATGCTTCAGGTTGTAAATACACGCCAACCATGCAGAAACTAAAAATTCTAGTAATCTTCTATACTCTATAATCTTCTATAATCTATAATCTTCCATAATTTTGAATCTTCTATAATCTATAATCTTCCATTTTCTATTATCTTCTATAATCTATAATCTTCTTTAATATATAATCTTCTACAATCTATAAGCTTCTATAATCTATAATCTTCTATAATAATAATGCAGAGGACTTCTACCCTCTGCATCCATTCATCTCTGCCTAAGTTTAAATGTTTTCTTATTTAAAAATTTTTTATTTATTCATTCTTATTTAATAATTTTAATTTTATTTATTCTCATTTAATAATTTTTCTCATGGTCTTATTTCAGGTTGTAAATACACGTCATCAATACAGTAATAATGATACTAATAATCTCTGCACCCATTCATTTGTGCCAGCAACTACCATCATTCTCCTGAGTAAAAATGATTTTTCTAATTAATATTTTTATTTAAATCCATTCCTATGCCTAGGGCACGACATGTGAGCAATATTTTTTTAAATTTTAAAAAATGGGGATCATGGAAACCACGAATGGATTAATTGTTTATTTCATTAATTTCAATGGTAAAAATTGCGTCTCAATTCACAAAACCCAAAAGAACGAATTAAGTTCGGATCAATAAATGCCACTGTACTGTTGACGAGACCTCTTCCTGTGATGTCCTCATGGTGATGTTGTGCCCTCATGGTGATGTTGTGCCCTCGTGGTGATGTTGTGCCCTCATGGTGATGTTGTGCCCTCATGGTGATGTTGTGCCCTCATGGTGATGTTGTGCCCTCATGGTGATGTTTTGTCCTCATGGTGATGTTGTGCCCTCATGGTGATGTTGTGCCCTCATGGTGATGTTGTGCCTTCATGGTGATGTTGTGTCCTCATGGTGATGTTTTGTCCTCATGGTGATGTTGTGCCCTCATGGTGATGTTGTGCCCTCATGGTGATGTTGTGCCTTCATGGTGATGTTGTGTCCTCATGGTGATGTTGTGCCCTCATGGTGATGTTGTGCCCTCATGGTGATGTTGTGCCCTCATGGTGATGTTGTGCCCTCATGGTGATGTTGTGT
>JACJUY010004653.1:0-18661 GCA_014220935.1 Platorchestia sp. MABIK | reverse complement strand
GGTGATGTTGTGCCCTCATGGTGATGTTGTGCCCTCATTGTGATGTTGTGCCCTCATGGTGATGTTGTGCCCTCATGGTGATGTTGTGCCCTCATGGTTATGTTTTGCCCTCAAATGTTTTGATGACGTTTCGTCAACACAAAACAAAACCACACTGAGTTACTTTTGATTCGTGTACTCGGAAGTGTTCCTACACATTAGTCACGAATTATTCAGCGTGAAAGAAATGTTTTAAATTGTCAAAGCCGCGATTAATATCAAGCATCTTCACTCACTCCAATCGTAAATAATCTTTTATTAATAATGACTACATATGTTTGCCACAATGGTTATTGCACCCCCCTAGAACCCTCTAACCTCATCAGACTTTCAACACGCCTCGTCTACCGTCTCAATAATAAGCTCAGGAAACAAACAAATTCATAAGCTGAGTTATTAGATTAGAAACAGAAAATGAATTTCCGTCCCTCAATAACTCACTTTAAAATTACGCACGAGCGTTTCAGAAACATGAGTGGTGCCGGAGCCAGAGTCGCTTTAGATGCCTTGTTCTAATTTTAAGGGCTGCTGGTTTTCGCCAGCCGGACGGTGGGACATTTCTTCTAAAATGAGATTTTGATGACTACATGAAATTGTAGGGGCGAAATTTGTCGCGATATATTCCAGGCAGGCACGCTTCACTGACGTAGAGCCCAATCACTCAGCATGGGTGTGTTATTTTAGCAGCGGTGTTTATCGGGATGGATTCTTTGAACTGATTGGGATGTCTCACTTTTCGTTTTTAATTTCCTGAGTAAATTTAGCCCATATTTATCTCTGAATTTGACATTTGTGTGTTCAACTCCTGCAGAAAACATTTCAAATTACGAACTAGCATTCCAAAACTATAGATACCATTCGATTAGATGCCAAACTGATCCAAATTTTTCTGTTATAATGCATCATTTGGCTTCAGATATAACACTAACTGATAAATCGGAAAAAATACAGATTTTGAACACTTCATGCGTTCTAAACTTCATCTCATGTATTATTCTATGTTGTATAAAACCAGCCAGAAAACATCCGATTGAACAATATTGAACATCACGTTTAAATGTTTACCTTTCACCCTGAAGAAAATTTTTTATGCTCCTCCCGACGGTCGTCTTTGAAAGCGTTAGGTTTTCCGCATCATTGGCGTTCTTTCGGAGTGCCTAGCAATTGTCTATAATTGCACAATATATTTGCCAACGTCAATGGTGGATTTGTAATTTTCCTCACCGGTTTGTACCTGTGAAGAGAAAGCGAGGGAAAAAGTGTCTCGTTTGAAATTTGGAAATACTGCTGCTTATTGCGTAGAGTTTTGATGAAGAACTTACCGCTCGTAACCTTCTAGTTGAAAAGGTTCCCAGATGAGGTTGAAAATGTGCGTTCATTTTCAGTCTGAGAAAATGTGCGTTCATTTTCATTGTGTGAAAATGGGCGTTCATTTTCACTCTGAGAAAATGTGCGTGCATTTTCATTGTGCGAAAATGGGCGTTCAACAATCCCTGTGCCGAAGAATGCTTCTATAAACCATATTATTTTCCCGTTACTCCCATTCAAATTTTACTGCGAATTTTTGGCTTCAATACTGTAAATGCAATGTTAACTCAGGACGAGAATCATGGAAGCAGCAGGAATAGTTAACGACGAAATTATCGGTTTGCCCGCAAAAATTTCAAAGTTGCTTTCCTTATTTCTGAGAAATGAATGCTCGCATAATTAGCGTAGTGAATATTGTGTAGTATTCTATTTCATGATATTCCAAATTCCAAAAGATATTCATCTCTTTTATTCCAAATAATTATAGTCAGAACAGTAAATGGTTTGGTATATATATATGTATATTATCGAAAACTTACTTAAATACAATTGTACATATAGATACTTTAATATGTAAATAGTAAATGGTGCGAAGCGTAAGAAATTATATATATTTGTGTGTGTGTGTATATATATCTATATATTACATACGAAACCTTGATAAAACACTACGCCTTGATAAATTCTTTATCCTTGAAAACAGCGTAAGATACTTTCGCAAATCAATTAACTTGATAAAGAACGATAAAAAATCCAGTGAAAATTTTCAGGCTCGAATTTTAACCCATGATTTCCATGACTCATGAGGTACAGTAATATTATTGTCTCGTATGTATTTGAATTGAAGTTCTCCAGCAGGACTTTCGTAGAACTGCTTCTGGTTATTACTCATGATCTAGACTCGGTTTGATATCAATGGAGACAGAATTTCACTGTTTAGGGTTTTATATAGATGTCCAAATCAATAGAGATATTTTTACTAACTGCAGGTTTGCTACTTTTTAACCACACCTTGTGTAATATACAAGTTCTATTTAAATACATTTATATGTTTTGTTTATATTTATGAGAGTTTCCGCTCAACCTCAAAAACCATTAAGTTTAAATAAAATTTTTAACTATAGTTTGATAAGTATAGTTTGATAACTTTAGTTTTAACTAAGTTTGTAAACGGCTGAGTGCAAAATCACTCTTCAGCGAATTTTTTATTCCTTTTCAGGGATAAAATCATCGGCGACTACTCTTATCCCTCCGCACGGCTTTCTAAAGCGGCCCATAGACGATCAATTTTATTGTATTGGTAATTGACAACGATGAATATTGGTAATTTAATTGATCGTCTGTGGGCTCGATTGACGACCGTCAATTAATTGACTTTGTGGGCAACAAAAAATCTCATCAATATATTGAGTCAATGATAATGACAATTAAATTGATCGTCTATGGGCCGCTGAAGAGTGTCTTTGGCGATGATAAGGCTTCTTAACATCATTGTCTTAACAAAGGTGACGATAGATATGCGTAAATATCCCCGGAGAAACGGATGCACGAGCATCGATGGGACGGGGAAAATGTACGACTGGGTCGAAGGCCTTACCAAAACTGCTATTTTATTTCCCTGATGCCAAGCCCCCAGTGAATTAATTTCATGGTTTGGATCAATATCTTGCTGGAAGTACGGTATCTTGCTGCTCAGATCAGCAATAAACCTTTTCATATTTTTAATTAATTAATTTTATATTTTGGAGCAATATCTTGTTCGAAGATCAGTCTGTACCTTGTTGCTCAAATCAGCAATAAATATTTTCAGATTATTAACTAATTAATATTTTGTTTTGGAATAACATCTTGCTCAAAGTTCGACACCTTGTTGCTCAGATCGGTAATAAACCTTTTCATTTATTAATTAATTGATTTTATGTTTTGGATCAATATCTTGTTCGAAGATCAGTACCTTGTTGTTCAGATCAGCAATAAATCTTTTCATTATCGCTGCTGTTATTTGAGAGAGCTTGCACAAGAATGCATCCCGGTGACATTACACGTCACTTTGTGCAGTGTTCACTGGTCGACTCATAAAGCACCATTAGTAATTTAGCTTTCGATTGAAATTTCAAATGTGATTCTATAAATATAATGCGTGTTAAAAATTATGTGGAAACAAAATCAAAATGAAGTCTGTAGTAATTTCACTTTACTTCGATAATAAAGTGTGGTTTTACCCTTAAATATAGTGGCACATGAATTTACCCTAACGAATCAAGCCCTCTTAAACTTCTATTTCTACAACTCGAAGACGCCACGTTTGTTGCAGGCAGATTGGACGACTAGCACGGTAGCTTTATAGATAGCTTAACGTATTTAACAATTCTCAGATGAAAGCCGAAGCTCTTGCACTATTGCAATTAGACTCGAAAAGTACATGATTGCTCATCTATCTTTTATCATCACTTGGTGTTAGTTAATGCCTGAAAGTATCTACGGTATTCTTGGCTGCATTCATTATCTTCAGAAGAGGCACATGCCGGGGCCGAGAGCTGTGGGTCCCAACTGGCTGTCCTGTAGTAGCCGGCGCTGCTGGTGCATGGGGGAAGCAGTTTTGTTTGTTTGTGGAGAGAAAGAACTCTTTTGCGTCGGTATACAGCATTAAAAACGTAAAACAAAAGGCTTGTTCTGTACAAACCGTTCTATTATTTTGTGGAGAGAAATAAAACTTTTGCTTCGGTAAACAGCATTAAACACGCAAAACATATGGCTTTTTTCTGTATAAACCGTTCTATTATTTTGTGGAGAGGAAGAACTATTTTGCGTCGGTACATAACATTAAACACGTATAACAAAAGGCCTTTTTCTGTTCAAACCGCTTTATTATTTTGTGGAGGGAAAGAACTTTTTTGTGTCGGTTTATAGCACTAGGCACACAAAAACGACCTTTCTGTTCTGTGTAAGCTGTCCTATTATTTTATGGAGAGAAAGATCTCTTTTGAGTCAGTGAACAACATTAAGATCGGAAAACAAAAGGCTTTTCTGTTCTGTATAAGACGTTCTATTATTTTCTGGAGAGAACAAACTCTTTTGCGTTCGTATACAACATTAAACTCGTAAAAAAAGTTCTAGTTATCGTTCCAAAAATTCAAACTCTGAATTCGCATGACCGAATGACAGAAAATGAATATGTTTGCCGTAACTTTCAACTTTCAGTACACCTTCTCTTATTATTTGCATTGCCTCTCGTTCGTTTGCGTAAGAAGTTGCCTGAAAAGAATAACATTTGCCTAAGTACTTGCTCATCTATTCTCTTTTGTGCAGGCTCTGCATACAACCGCAAAACCAGACCTATGCGATGAGAAATTATTTCCAAACAATTCATGCGTAATGTTGTGGTAGCGAATACAAACTTCTTCTTAATAAATGAAACAAAAACGTTATTAAGCAAGCAAAAACTTTTCATTGTTCTGGTGCAAAAATTTGACCCACGCTTTCCAAATAATTTATACGCTATTGTTATGGTAACAAGTACAAACGTCTCCTTTATTAATGAAACAAAACCGGAATTAAGTGAGCGAAAACTTTTAATTGTTTTGGTTCTAAATTATTACCCATTTATTTTATTCGCGTGTTTTTTCCACTGAACGTTGTGCTTCCACTCTGACGGGAACGGGAACATCTTGGCGCGTTTCCACGAGCTCCCATATTGAAAGCGTAAAACTGAGCAGCTATCGTGTCTGGACCCACTTAACAGTCGAAAAAGTTATCAGTTCCCATCCATAGTTTTATATTTTTCATAGAACTGCTCGGCTACGACAGGAATATTGTGTTATAAATAATAGAAAGTAATCCTTACGTGACTGCCAACAACCTTGCAAATAGACTGGAAATCATGTTTCCACCCTCCCTCTAGACGAGCGTGCACAAGTTTTGAATAATTTCCTCATACTGACGTCGACATTTTTTTCCCTGGACCTTTACATGTTCCCTGCTGCTCGGTGGTCGGTTTCTCTAAAGCTCGTTTGTATTCATAAATTACCAAGGCGTTAGAATTGTAAGATAAATCAAATTTATTACAAAGTCGATCCGTATATCATAAATTGAGCTACACAAGATAGATCGGTGGCAGAAGCGCCGTATTTCAAATGAAGGAAATGTTTCACTGGACATACGCGTTTGCTGAATGCCATAAATGTGATTCAGGACACCTCACCTCATCGAATGACTTAGTCTTCATGGACAAGACATAAAATGGGGAAACCCTTGCGAGTATCAACGTTAAACACGATTATTTTTGTAGATTCCGAGTAGTATTAACACGTTACTTACGATACGACGCATCGATGGGTCACTTGAAAAGATTTTAGCAATCTTTTAAAATTAATGCCTTTTAATGGACTCAATTAATGTTTAGTATTTATAAAATTGCTAACTACTTTTGACTTTATACGGAAGTCGAATATCGAACTTCAGCTTAACCCATCGCAGTTAATTGAGATAGAACGTCTCAATATTTTGGTTTCCTTGACAGACATTCTAGTATCAACATTATAGTATTAACATTCAATAATTCAATTCAAAACATTCATGTATCAACATTCTAGTTAACATGAGACACTAAGATTCACTATGCCTGACTTCGTTCAGCAGAGAAGCAAAATTTTTGCCCATACGTGTTTATTGATTTAGTTATTGAAGGTGAACGTGTACTTGTTGGGTATTGTTAAATTGGATTTCAGAATGTTGACAGGTGATGTCATATCATAATATGACATCCCTAACATAACATAATATAACATGACATCACTAATTATAGATTTTACCCATTCACCTTCAGAGGAGTTCCGATGAAAGTTGGAATTTAAGGCTTACGTCAAATTTTTTTAAAAATTGCGACAAATACGTTTTAAACTACAAGAACTTCGTAAATAAGATTTCACAAATATATTATTGCGAAAATGCACCCCAATCTCAATCAGACATTTTCCTGACATCTCCCCCAATCTCAACCAAGTACTTTCTTAGCATCTCCCCAATCTCAACCAAGTACTTTCTAAGCATCTCCCCCAATTTCAACCAAGTACTTTCTTAGCATCTCCTCCAATCTCAACCAAGTACTTTCTAAGCATCTTTCCAATCTTAATCAGATACGCTGTCAGATTCAATCATCATAATGCATATTAAGTTGTTACACACTCAAAGATGACTAATTGAGAATATAGTGTAGATGCATGGTGCCTGTTCGGGTCCTGAAAAGATTGTCTCAGGACCTGACGTCTGCTGCACATCACACGGGGTTTGTAAGACGACACGTTCGTCTCACATCAAATCCTCGCACCAGAGAGATAAAGATAACCTCACACAACTCTGCCCATGATGCGGACCAGCTCTCACTTGAGAGATAAAGATAACCTCACACAATTCTGCCTATGATGCGGACCAGCTCTCACTCGAGAGATAAAGATAACCTCACACAACTCTGCCCATGATGCGGACCAGCTCTCACTCAAGAGATGAAGATAACCTCACACAACTCTGCTCAAGATGCGGACCAGCTCTCACTCGAGAGATGAAGATAACCTCACACAACTCTGCTCAAGATGCGGACCAGCTCTCACTCGAGAGACAAAGATAACCTCACACAACTCTGCTCAAGATGCGGACCAGCTCTCACTCAAGAGATAAAGATAACCTCACACAACTCTGCCCAAGATGCGGACCAGCTCTCACTCGCGTGGGATTGCTACCGATGCAGCGTTGAAGTCTCCTCAGTCTCTCGACACCGGCTCTTGTTAGTTGCCTTGTACCGAGCTGAGGGAACCATCATGGTAGACTCCTTAGCTTCAAGGAGATGGTAAACCCCAAGTGAAGAGACTTGATGTGAGGATGTGAGGAGTTACATCAAGTGAAGAGACTTGATGTGAGGATGTGAGGAGTTACATCAAGTGAAAGTGTTTTCCCCACGTTATTAAAGATGTGAAATATTGATCCAGTCGACTTAAAGAAGGCAGTCTTCGCCGGTTATATAGCCCGTTCGTACAAGCATCTCCGATCCACTACTCCTTCCATTAATAAAATAACTATTGGAAAATAATTGATTAAATTTTTGCAATCTTTTCGTTTGTATCAAAGGTAGGCTTAGTGGCTCGCTCTGTACTGTTTGAAGTCAATGCATGCAAATTCAAGGCACTGAATTTGCTATTCTATTCTTCTAATGGAATTGGTAAAGTAACGTGAACTTATGGTGCGCGGCGTGTCGTAGTGCTTGCTGCAATTTAACCCAGTTTAACTTTTTCGCCAGAGCATGCATGTTGTTCGCCGCCCAAGCGATTTAATTACTGGGGCGGGGAAAAACATGCATGCAGGCGACGAAAAAGTTAGACTGGGTAACACTAGAACGTTAACCTGGGGTGATTTTCACCCCCGTGAATTTGGGGATGGTGCAAGTCCCCCACAAGGGTTACCGTTCTAGGGCTAAGTAGAACACTTCAATTCCTTTCACAATTTGTTAGAAATGAGAACTGTCTTGATGCCACATCAAAATTTGAAGTTTGTTAAATTAAAAGTAAATTAAATAAAATAAAAAGGTAAAATTAAAAGTAAAGTTTGATTTGACGTAATTTGCTATAAATGTAGCAATTGCAAAAATAAAACTAGAACCATTTTGCAGTGAATTACATTTCAGTGTTGGGATGGAGGCGTATCATGAGAGAACAGCACTGGACCCACGAAGCGTCAATCGTAAAATTTCAGTTTTAAGTTTCATTTTGATGAGGAATGAAACTCAAAACATCTCAAAGTAGTTTATAAACTACTTTTAAAATCACACCGCGTGTCCTCTTCCATCATTTCACAAGAAAGATAACCATTATTAATATCGAAAAAGATGACTCCCAGTCTTGTCTTGTGATATATTGTACGTCACGTTGCGTTTGTGACCTTGAAATTCGTAGAGACGTTTTAGCTTGGCTTAAAAAGTGACGAACACACATCTAAATAAATAATTTTGAACTGCAATCTTATTTTACCTCTTTTCATTAATGTGAGAATATACTCATTACCCGGAAGTTCGTTAATCTAATTGAACGTTGAATGAACGTGATAGAATGATTTAAAATCATTGTTTTTCTGTCACCATTATTGAGATAGCATGTTCACTGCTCTTAAGTATGCTAATCAGATTGAGCATCAAATGTAAGAGATAGAATCATTTAAAGTATTTTTTTTGTTCCCTAAATTCAGACAGCATGTACGTCGTCTAGTAGACGGTTCAGTATCTGAATTCCTCTCAGCAGGCTGATAAAACAACCTGAGACCAAATACCACAGTTTACACAGCAAGTCTGTCATTATAAAGCTAAAATCAGTGAATGCGTACGCGAAGCATCTATCTTTACAAACTGTTCGAATAAGATATACGAGCGGCCCGTCCTCGCTTGGAGCTGATCCAAGCTGCATCTTCGAAGTGCGACCATCACCTGCAAAATTCGTGCCTGGCTTCGAGCAGCGGGCCATTAAGAAAACTTCCATTTCGAAGGCACTGCACGTACGTGTGTAAAGACATGGGCATTGAAGGCATATCTGCTGGCTCATTACAGGCTCTCCATCTCCCGCACGCATTATCGAGTCGGTTGTTTGCGAGTTCATTTGAGGGCACCGCGAGAGCTGAGTTATGCAGAGCTTCACAATTTATAACATGATAATGAACATTGTTTTAAAAGCGATGTGATGCAAGCAGTGCTGCAGAAATATATGAGCTGGAAGCGCCGTGGCATATTTAGGGGCGGAGCGCACCAAGCAAAACTACAAGCACATGCCGGCCTCTGCGGTTCCCCGCGACCTGCCCTGCGCGTTGCCGGGGCAGACAGCGTAATGAACGACTAAACGCAGCAACTACAGCAATAAATAGGCCCTACTTGACTGCATTATACTTGGACCCGTACAAAATAAATCCTTTGTGCTGAAGGATAAAGCAAAATCGAGCTCGTGAAAAGTCGTTCCCCGACTTTCTTCCGAATTTATTTTTGACCGAGTGATTCTGAAAATCGAAATTCGCTTGTTTTTAGTAATGTTTGAGATATGGACGAACGGGAAGAACGCGTGGTTTTTTCGGATTCTCGTCACCGACGTGTTTAGAAGCAGAAGAGAGGTGAGTGGAAGGATGGGTAGTGCACAGGATAGCAGATCTTTGAAACCGGTCATGTGTTTGCAATGTATATTTAGCGAAGGTGCTCTTCAATCACAATCTTGACCACTAGGCACACAATTTCATGCAAAAACTAAACACACTTTAAAATATTTGAGACAGATTATGAAGTATCACCTAGCTTAGCAGTGGTACAAGTCTTCAGGGTTCCTACCTAGGAAGAAGCGTGCACTCGTGCCCGTATTTGCACGCGTAGACAACCGCATGATGTCCAAACTTCACATTTCTGAACATCGCTCGTTCTTCAAGACCAGCACATCGTGTTTGCAATCGCGTTAGTGTTTGGCTACCAAAAGGCGTTTGTGATTTCAGTCAGTTTTTGTCCAAAAGCAGTTGTGACTGCACACAAACCACTCAACGAAGATAAAATTATACGAGAACCAATTCTTTTTTCTCGAATAAACTTCACCGGAAATAAAACGGTAAAACAAACTTTCATTCCAACTTGGTTGTGCAGAAACATCTCCCCCAATCTCAACCTAGTACTTTCTAAGCATCTGCTCCAATTCTGCATAGCCCCAACAAATTCCCCAACATGCATAGCCCCAATTCTGATTTATCGTGTAAATTAGAGACCAAGAATAATTCCCCAATATCACATGCGTGTTCGCAAAACGGCCCCGCTGCCCAGTCACGTACGTTGACTTGTCAACGGGTTTTAATTTTCCTTCATGTCCGCTACACCGCTGTCCTGACATCGTATGTCCAGTGCAGACCATACTGGATGTTTCTTCTGTCAAATTTGGCTTCTTCATTGAATTCTTTGATACCTAAGCTTTCCCTCGATTTTGAACGCGATGTAGAAAATGTACTGAAAATTTTTTGAATGCACTAAGCCTTCACTCTACTTTGAACGCGATGATAGAAAATGTGCTGAAAATATTTCGAATGAACTTCAAAATACTTTTAATAAATTCTACGTTTTTTTGGATGAACAAAATGGCAGAGGATGGCTGTGACTGCAGACTATAATACAATTAATCTAAGCTTCATTGGTTGAATCCTTTTATTTTACGATACCCTTAGAACTCTGAAAATTATCACTGAAGCATTAATTTCTTTGTTTATTCTCAACAGCGGTTATCGAATTTAGAATCGAAACCTTGTTTAATACCTTATTGTTTTTGCTACCAATATTGAAAGAAAGGTAATTCACCCATTCGAGCGAAAAAATTTTTAGCTCCCAAGATTTTGTGAACATGCTTGCTACTTTAAAGTTTATTGCGTTATATTAGGAGAAGTTTCTGTCACACGAATGTTGATATTGATACATGTCTCGATGAATACTTATCTTGAAATTGATGAATATTTGCCCGCCATCGAAAATGCATTTCAATAAACTTTCCAAAGGAACATACTTGAGAGAATTTACTCAGTAGATGCTTTATGTACTTCCGAAACATACATTTTCCTGTGCAAAAATGAAAAAATAATGACGAATTTATCCAAAAAAATATTTTCAGGACAGAACACGAGGAAATTTATTTTTCGATTGTTTATATTAATTCACGCTTTCTTCAACATTCAGAATCATTTTCCATAGTCCTCTATCATGCAGTGCCCTGCTGTACGCTCTGTGACATTGCATTTTATTCACATTCGTAAGTTATCTTCTAATCTCAAATGTTCTCGAAATAACTCTGATTCTTCAATTTTGGCTGCAATCAGCCAACGGACTTCATGTCTGATGAATTCGAGCCTTTACTATAGAATGTTCATAATATCTTCACGAGCGCATTGTTTAGTATTTTTCGTAGAGTGTATTTAAACCCTAATTATCTAAATCAACTCTAAGTAAGTAAGTTTGAGCTGTCCGTAAGTTTGAGCCCAACAATTGTAACAAACTCAAAAAACTCTACAGAATACCTTAGTCGTAATCTTTATTAAGAAATTTATATTACTCTCACACTATGTAAGTAATAAAGATCTCTTATGATTTTCACGGAATGGTTTCCGTATCAAGATTTTCGACACTGTCATTTTCAATCCAGACACGACCAACCAACCATCCAAACAACTCAAGTTCAGTGTTATCTGTACCCAAGTCGCTATCTCACACTAATTCCTAATGTTCACGCGCGGAATTCCGTGTATGTGGCTCTTCATTAGCAGAGGTATTTGTACCTGCCAGGAGCCGCGAGTTGTGGTGGAGCCAGTGCACCTCACTGCTATATTACGATACTCATGTGTGTGTATCAACTCAATCTAAGTCGTCTAGTCTTTAGTTTGAGATTTTTTAAAAACCAATGATGAGCTTTTGGTATCATTTTTATTAGAAACAAATTCTTTTTCTTTTTTTATAACGAGGGTCCTGTGGCTCAGAGTTACGATATGACACCCATCAGCACTGGTAGCCCTAATGGTAACCTCCTTGTTTATTCGCCCAGCAGCGCCATCAGAGAGTCCGACTCATTTTCGCTTCACTTATTAAACTCTTCTTAGAGCGCAACATATGCTTCTTCGCTTCTTAGAAACTAATTTTCATATCGAAATAGTATTATTCATTTTTCGTTGCGATCGAAGCATGCAGTTAAAAAACTCTACAAATCTGACCAACATTGCTCTGTGTGCTCTTTGCATTAATAAATTAGATTAGGTCTGTTCGAAAAAAAACACACTTCGATACACTCAGTAGTTCTCAGCAAACAAATGACATAATATTGCCACTAAAATATCAATTTCTATTTTGATTTTCAACAGTGGTTACAGAATTTAGAATCGAAGTCTTGTTCAATTTCTTTTTTTTCTTGCTAGTTAATGCAGAATGAAAATTAACACAGCCATTCGCGCAGAAAATTATTGAAGACACATGCCACCTTTCTGATAAGCCATCTCGACTTTATGAAAATGCAGAGGATTTGATTCTCTTCTAACATTTCTCTTTAAAGCAATTGCTTTAATAGAGTAGCCTGATATATGAATCTTTAACTCAGCATGATAAAACACAACTATCTATCCAAATTTTTGTTGCTAGGAGCGAGTACTCGCCCTAACTCTTTCCCAATAATTCAAACGCTCATTTTAACGTATGAGAATCTCAGATACATCCTTTATTTACAGGTCAGGTCTCACAATATCTAAGCTTTTTAGCTGGCACTCAGAATACCTGCTAATTTTTAAAGTAATATTCAAATTATATCTACGTGCTCGGACGTTATCTCATAATCTTGCTTAATAAATCTGAACGAGTCAGTAGTTTGCTTAAGTCGCAACTTAATTAAAAATTTAAAAACGAAGGAAATTTCAAGGAAATTAATCATATTTAATTGGAAAACGTTTCGGAGTCCAGCTCCATCAGCAGACATAATGAATTGTATTTTTGAACTGATGATGGAGCTGGACTCCGAAACGTTTTTCAATTAAATGTGATTAATTTCCTTGGAATTTTCTTCGTTTTTAAGTTTTTAATAATCTTGCTTCTCACATTTTACAATTCCACAACTTCGCGGTCTCCTTTCAAAACGCTTTCATTGATTCCAAGTCATTTCTTATCTGAATTTTCATATTCACTTTAACAAACACAGGCGTCATCTCTAGCTAATAATACAACCTACCATCATGTCTCAAATTTCACCATTGAAATACTCAACTTACATTCTTTTCAGTGCATCACTCTCCCAGCATCACCATTTCATTTGAATTATAGTATATACTTTATTTCCTCCCTGCTTCCGCCTCTTTCACCTTTCCTGCGTCACTCTCATACAGATGAAATTAAGATCGAAAAATGACGATGAATGAGTGACACTATATTTGTAGCCAAATAGACGAGAATTAAAAATATTGTCAAGCTAAACGTCAGTTTCAAGAACTTTGATAACATTTTTTGACTATGAAAAAATAGCTCACCTGCAACCATCTTCATTGATCGTTTTATTATTACAATCAACTTGTACGAATGGCATTTCAGTTTTTTAACTTAAGGAGAATTGATAAAATATATATATAAAATATGAAAAATATGTCTCTCCCACGCATTAAAATTGGCGATGGTGAAATCGAAGAAACCAACTCATGTAAGTTTCTTGGCATCATAATAGATAAACATCTGACCTTCAGAGAGCACATCGCTCAAATTAGTTCTAAATTATCAAAATCCATCGGAATCCTAAATAAAGTTAAAAATTTCCTGCCTGAAACAGCTTTACAAATGCTCTACCAAACGCTCATTTCACCATACTTGCAATACGGAATAGAAGCATGGCACGGAACTGACAAAAATAAAACCAAATTGATTTTTACTCTGCGAAAAAGAGCCATCAGAGCGGTAAAGAATCTAGAATATAATTCTCACACAAATGACTCATTCAAAAATTTACGAATACTTAAATTTTCGGATCTATACAAAATCTCCATTTGTAATTTCATTTACAAAACATTAACAATTGATGGCGACAATAGCCTGAAACAATTATTAACTGCACAAACTGGTCATCACGACCATTTAACCCGGAATAGAGATAAATTCATGCTTCCTTATTACTCAAAGGCCAAGTCGCAACACAGCATCCTCTTTGTTGGAACTAAGACTTGGAATTCAATACCTGCGGAGATCCGTGAAAGTAATTCCTACAAGGTATTCAAAAGAAATCTAGAGTCTCACTTCCTATCACAATACTAGTCGTGTAAGACCACCAAGTCAAATCTTATCTCCTACATTACTGGTCCTAATAATGTAATTTGCCAGGGGTAATATCGCAGATCTTCAGTCTGCTTTTAAATCATTTATCGCTTATACTGTTAAATATACTCCAAATGACCTATGTTGTAAAATGAAGTAAATAATATCGAATAACTTATCTCATTGATCAGTCTAATGCGAAACTAGGTTAAGTGATTTTAGATTAAACATTGTTCTCATCATTATTAGCGTATTATTTTACGACTTAGAATAACGTTGATGGTAGGATACCCCAGAAGTCGCTGAACTTATTCGGGCCCACAGGTAGCTATACTCAAATTTGACCATTGTACTAGAGTTAAGAAACATTCTACCTCTGTATCACCTGTGGTAAATAAATTGTTTAAATTGTTTAAATTGTTTAAATTGTTTAAATAAGTGGATGAAGTGCAACGCTATAAGCAGGGTAATTCACCTCTATTTCTTCTACCCGTCTTCTCCCTTTGCTACTCGTATATACGTGAGTGGCTGTAAAGACTGAGATGGAAACAAGCTCTGCTCCCCAGACGAGGGACTGATTACCACCTTCCTTCACCGTGGCCGAGTGGTTAAGAGCACGCGCCCTTCACGGGAAGGGTCGGCAGTTCGAATCCCGGTAGCGCCACTCGGTGATTCTCCCCGTTGGGAAAAGGGAGAACTCAGCCACAATTCCCCACTCCACACATGTGTCGGAAACGGGTACCGGCTTGACCAGAGGTAACCGTCATTGTGTCCTGAAGCTAGTTATAAGGCATTTGAAAAACCAGCGTACCAGATGACATGTATCAGGCTTGATTGGATTGAAACATTCTTTCTTTCTTTCTTTCTTTCTTTCTTTAAGCACACGTGAGAAAACATCGTATAACAAGTTAATGGAAGCACTGAAATGCCCACTATCTCAACGATGACCATTACACTCCAGAGCCAAGGTGCTGTGCTTGGCGCTAATGATCTCAAACAGCTGTCCAAATCGAACTGAATTTTAAAGCAGCCTTCTTGGTGTCGGGTGTGTTCACAAGCGCTTGTATCGCCGCCCACTGCCTGTTGCAGAGAACTGTTGCTCGAGAATGAAATTATTGCTAAGGTTTCTACAGCAATGATTACGCTGATGTCGTCTGCGAAAGTTAACGCACAACAATGATTACGCTGATGTCTGCAAAAGTTAACGCACAGCAATGATTACGCTGATGTCGTCTGCAAAAGTTAACGCACAGCAATGATTGATGCCGTCTGCAAAAGTTAATGCACAGCAATGAGAACGCTTGAACTATTTTTCAAAGTTAACTCATAGCTAAGCAGTAAACTCCACCAGCAACAATGCAGTGAAGTATCACTACGAAAAAATGATATGAGGATTTATGCGGCAAGCAATCTGTTTCACTCGAGTTATACACGGCTCTAAGTTATATCAAAATTAAACGGTACTGATTCACTCTTATTTTTATCCGTAGAAGTTTGTATAACTCTATATTTTATTTACGTATTTATGCATTATTAAATTATTCATTTTATATCAATAAATGTTCCTTGTTAATTTTGAAATTAAATTACCTCGAAAGTAATCAAGAACAGCAATGTTACGTTTTCTCGGTTTCGTCAATCATTTTTCCTCGTTTTCTTACGTAAAAATTATATACATGCAGTAAATTTTCGCAGCACCTAAATTATGCTTAAATTAAATAAATTAACGAACGTGTGTTCTAATTCAAAACTACTGTACAGTTAAATTGTTTCACGGTCATGTATTGCCCGGCTCAAGTCAGCGCTAAACGAATAGTTCAAAAAGAATGCGCCATAATTGAATTAAATGATCAATTGTGAAAACGATTTCACCGTGTGAATATGTAACGAACCCAACATTCAAACGCGTCACAGTGACAAAGTGAGACATTCAGCGTAAACTGGCCACGTAAAATGTTGTGCTATTTGGTGCTTCAGCATGCAGTGGCACAGTGGTTAAGGGATCGGCCTTGAATGTTGGAGACGAGGGTTCGTATCCCGGCGATTTTCCCCGTTGGGTATAAGGGAAAGCTCAAGCACAATACCCCACTCAACCCAGGTGTCGGAAATGGGTACCGGCTTTACGGGGGAACCGTCATGGTGTCCTATATATAGTATTAGTTATGAGACATTTGAAAAACTAATGCTCAAGAGCATATGTATCAGGCTTGATTGGATATAAAGCATCCTAATATGCCGATTTTTTTTTTTTATAATTTATTTCATTACACCTTCGACAGCAAAGTTAACAGAGACACATTAAGACTTCTCTTTATAACAAATTTTTCGAATTCCTTAGCTGATAACCGTTAATGTATTTTTAAGTGGGATTTTTTACGCATAATGAACTCGTTTCAAACGCTACAGAGTTTTTCAATCCATGAGATTAATCCCCATTTACTTTGCTTTTTACTAAATTCGTAACATGGATTCAGCAATCATGTTAGCCTTAAGTGTGGTGCTTAAATCAACCTTCATGATTTAGCACACGAAAAACATCGCCAGCATGGAACTTCATAACCAACTTCAAAATAAGTCCTCAGTTTGCGTTCGCTGTTCTCTTTAATAATTGTTAGAATTGACACCTACCAAATCGAACAGTGAAGGCAAAACTAAAAACCAAATTGTTTGGTTGCAATGAAAATAGATGCTGCTCTATGACCATTACGTTAACAGAGAACAGGATGAAGTCAGTAAAAAATCCCGACTATGCAATAAATTCTCAAATGAAGGTTGCAAGCAACTTTTAACCATATGCTTCGGTTTATCCTCCCATGCAGAGAGATGGGTACCCGAAGATGAGTCAGAGCATTCACGCAACCTTGAACTCACCGCCTGTGATCCTTTGATCTTTGGGTCAAAGATCCAGACAGCCTTCTGCCATTTGCGGGATTTTCGATCATCGCTGGATTTATTCTTCCACGTCTCTGTGTGTTTCCTTTCGCGCATCCCCTTCATTAAGGTGTGAATATTTGCCAAGATAGAGGCTGCATCGAAAAATTTTGAGGTTGACCATCGTTTTGGAGGGATCGGGCTACTCGTGCAGTTTTAGAGAGATCGGATTACTTATCTTTGAGTTTATATTATAGTCTCCATCGTTCTGTAAAGTTTTGAAACTGTAGGTTTGCAAAAGGCTAGTAAAGTAGCCTCGTTGTTGACACAGTACAAATTTAAAAAATCCACAAAATGAATATAACAACTATTCACCGGAGTTCATTTCACCAATACTCATAACGACCTAAATGGGATGACATAACTTCATCTAACTCCAGATATAAAATAATCAACTAATTACTAAAACACAGGACACTACTTGTAGAGAGGCCAATTTAGAACGTTTGGAACTACCTTGCATAAGGCAATTAGGTGACATAAGAAATCGCGGCACTAGACGAAAATGGTAATGACTATTTCATTGGCTGGTTGAAGAAGATTAAAATGCATTAAGACAAGGTAAAAGTTCAAGATCCCACCAAAAAAACTCCTTTACATGACAGACACCAAAGTCGACATGCTCTATCAATGACAGAGCAGACGTTCCAAGATACTTTTGCTTATTAACAGAAAAAATAAAACTTTTTACCGAACTAAAGAAAAAATCTATGTGGGACTATTTGCTGGAGGTTTACGTAAGTCTAAATGATCCTAATACTGTTTAGTAGTGATAGTAGTACTGTAGTAGTATTAACATAGACTTGCCAGCGCTTTCTAATACTGAATACGCTTGAGAAAAGACAGGAAGGCAGGCCAAACAGCGGGGCGTGTTAGCAGCCCTGACTGAACTTCACAAAAAAAAAACATTTTATTTCCAATAAAGTATAACATGAAAGGTTCATACATTGGTTTTTAAAACACCTTAACATTAAACATCCTTATCTGATAATAACACATTGGTATCGTAATACACTCGTACAGTACACGACTTCCAAAGAGTAACTTCCGCTGGCGCAGAATACTGGGTGGCATTCAGAGGTAAAGATCAACTCTCTCGTGCTTGCCATATCCGAGTTGTTAAGAACGCGCTCTTCCGTGAAGGTGTCGAGGGTTCGAATCCCGGCACTGCGGGGTGATTTTCCCCATTGGGTAAAGGGAAAACTCACGCACAACACTCCATTCTACCCAGATGTTTAAAATGTGTACCTGCTTGACCGCGGGGAACCGTCATAGCGTCCTGGTGTTAATTATAAGGCATTTAAAAAAACAATGTACAGGGTGATATGTTGTCGCAAATCCAGCCATCGCTCGTTGCTGAAGTCCTGTGCAAGACAGCCAATACCTTGCGCAATAAAGGACAAAGGCTTTAATCAATTTGAACAAGCATAAAAGGTAATTACGCTGGCAATTTATGACAAAGCGGAGCGATGGTGGGGGTGCTTCACTTCCTTGGCAACTAATATCAGTGAACATAACTAAATCGTTCGTCTGATCTTCTTGCACGAGTCCGAAGCCACAGCAACGGTT
>JACJUY010004652.1:44634-66943 GCA_014220935.1 Platorchestia sp. MABIK | reverse complement strand
ACGTTCTCATCAGAGGACTTACAGCCAATGTAATGGTCCGAGTACCCTTGGAAAGATTTTAGAAGTGAGGAACCGCCAATCAGAGAGAAATTGTAGGCGTGGACTTATGTAGAGAGCAGCCCCAAGATCGGAACGGGCAGCGCACAAGACCAAAGAGTTGTGAGTTTAGGCAAGCCGTCCGACAAGGTGCGTCAGTACGAAGTGTTCACTGAAAAATACACTCTGTATAAATACGTGGAAAACAGATAGCCTGCTTCACAGTGTAATTGTACTGGTTAGAATTTGATGTGAATTCTTTCCATTTTTCAGAGAAAAGAAGTCTCACGCACGACCATCGGGGTCGAGAAATTAGAACCAGAAAATAAAAAGTGTAGACGTCGTTGGGCGGGTGAGAAATTATTTCTAGTTGTACAAGATGTGCTGTTCAAAAAAATAATTGTGATGGCATTCATTGATGAAAAGATTCAAATCTATTGAGTAAGTTCAAAGAGAAGTAATAAGTCAATTTTTGTAATATTTCAGGAGGGCGGAAAGTTCATCTTGGAGCTTATCCATAAGAAAATCATTGCCGTGGTTCCATCTCTACATGAGGAGAGCCTACATGAAGGTGCAAACACCGTTCGGAAAATATTTGCTGATCTGTGAATAACTCATAGGAGTTGAACGGAAACTGTACTTGAGAATTGCTCGTGTGAATTGAAGCTATGACCGTGCTCTGTGCTGTTGGAAACGTAATCATTAAGGGAGCATTTTGTCATGTGTCTTAATTTAGTCGATGCGTGGAGGGTTGGCCAACCCCTATTATTAGGGTAGTATTGTCATGAGGCTATTACGCTCGAATTTTGTTTACAATTCTGTCAGTCGCGTTAGTACCTTGAGAAGGGTAGTTTGTTCAGGGTGTTATGTATTTGCTGTGAGCATAAAATCTCTCCGATAATCTCTGCAGTATTAATATTTATCCTCGTGAGTACATCCCATCAATACAGACGCGCACAGAAAAGCGTGCTGTGTAAGTGGTATTCCTTCACATTGGTGAGTACCATTCTTATTTTAGTATATGTAACGTAAAGTTGTTATGATTCAAGTTTTCGTGTGTTTTGTTTGCCTATATTTTGTGCATTTCGTGATTTAAGGGAGGTAAGCCAAGCCCTCCATTTCGAGAACTCGGTCTCCTTGTTAATGTAAATTGATGAGGGGTAGGACCGAACAGATCTCGTGACATAATCTAATTTAATTAATCAAGCGAAATATATAGCATGTTTTATTTCAATTAAATATCTGAGTACGGAATTTTATTTCATCCTCACGATCTGGTGCGCGATCGTCAGCCTCATCCGCATGAAGAAGGTAATAAAACGTCGTGTATGATTGACTGAAGTAAATTTTCCTAGTTTGGATAGAGCTTTTAATTTATGAGGCTACAGGTTGGATTAAATTGAAGATCGATAACCTTTTAGTTCTGGTAGATTTGCACGTAGCCGGACCGAATTCAATTTTTCAAAAATCCAAATCCGTACCTGCTGAAGCACAGGCAGTCGGTCCTGTTGTTGGTCGTACGTCTGGTAGGGCAGAGTACGCTGCGTAGTAGTAGTACGCTGCCGCTGCCGTTGACGTAATGGTGTGTAGGGGACGTCATCCGGCTTGTTTGAAATGAAGCTTTCTATTAGCTAGTCGAATTGACGAATGTGCGCGGCTGTCCCCGTAGAAGTGACTTTACCTCCTTTAGTCTACCATGTGCGAGGTTTAGAGCAGTTATTATGGATTACTTTACACACAGATTTGCAGAAGCCTGGTGAGTGACTAATTTTACTGAAAAGATAAAGAAAAACTCTCTCTTAACATATGATAGTGTGTACAAAAAACTTACTGCAACATTTCAGTCCCTTGCACGGATCATCAGACTGAATATACTCTTTAAATGAATCAAACAAATGAAAACTGAAATTTTTTACGCTAAGATTGGAAGAACATGTACTGCAGTCAGCCAAAGAAGTTTTTTTCAGTTGCTGGTGGTATACGACTGTTTTCATGGCAAGGTAATCAGAGATATAAGTGGCGGCATCTTCCACTTCCACAGAAGCAAAAAGTTCTCCGATCTCGGTGGCTTCGTTGAACACCACAGCAGCCTTTTGTTCCTCTTCAGACACCCCAATGATAGCTGGAATTACTTCACTTTCTTCTGGCACCTGAAAGGCAAGAAAAACATGTGAACTCAAGTTAACAATTTTTTCAATGAAGTCTTTGGCTTCATAAGCAAGCATTTCAGTTGCATTCAAGAGTACAGATTTAAATCTTAGAGAAAATGGAAAGTAAAGCTAATATGATAAATTAAGATGCAGGTGAGAGCAACAAGAAAAAGGGGTCAGTTGAAGCAGCATTGAAAAGTATACAAAGAAATGGAGATGATAAACTAGAGCATAATACTAAATGTAAAAATATAAGGAGCCTCAATGGAGAGAAAGAAGAGAAGAGACAAAAAGATAGGATTGGATTTGATTATATGTTAGTTTAAGCCACCTTAACCACTAAAAAATGCGTGTTTAGAGGAGAGGAAGGAGAAAGGCACCATTTAGTGAGGAGATAAGGGAATGCAATGTGGGATATCAGGGGGGAAACAAGATATGAGGGGAAAAAAGGAAACACGAGATTGAAAGTAATAAGCAGAGAAGGCTTAACGGGCTTAACGTTAAGTTAAGTAAATACAAGGCTTAACGCAAAACTTAAGTTCATGCACTCAATCTATTTCCCACAATTCCTTTCTAACAGTTAATGTTGTCTAATATATTTATATTTCCTAATCTAATCCAAACTAATTAAAATTTTGAAGGAATAAGTCTAAAAAATGCAAATATCAATTTAATAAGACTCCTTATAATTGAGTCGGGAAAATCGGTCTATAATCTGGACAACATCTTAAATTTTATTCTGACATGTATGTATTCCTTAGAGGGTTACCAGACTCACCTCACCTCTGCTAAGAAGCCCAAGGTCTCTCCTAATTGCTCATCAGGAGCTATCTTGCAATTGGAAGCGAGAGGAGCTCGAATGAGAGAAGAGGCAGTAATCTTGGCATAGTTCTGCGTGAACGTTTTGGCATCTGAGAACTTCTGCAGCAGACGAATTTTTCTGAAGAATAATTCGAGCTCATCTTGGCAGAGATTTCTTGTTGATAGGTATGGCAGATGATGGCCGTTCAAAACAGGTCTCAATGAAAGAATGACCGTTATGGATTGGATCAAACCTTGGATGGAGCGGCATCGCCGGACAATATTTAAATCACCCAATTCTGAACAAATTGTATCCTGATATACTGCAGCTCGCAAGGATATTGACAGTCATCCATTTTTGATAAAGTGTGTACCTCATTTTGCCTTTCAGCTTCATTTTAATTAATTCACTCATGTATGGTCCCAGCTCTGGGTACAATTGAGCTAGCTGCGTGTCAATGTTGAAACGCTTGTACTGAACAGGTCTCTTTTTCCTACCAGAGAAGCGCCTTTTCTTGAGTTCCTTCGAGTTTGCCACACTTTCCACCCTGATGGGACAAGGAAATAATTTTTGCTGACAAGACGGACTTGGACTTGAGTGCTGAATTTGCTGAACTGAAGTTTCAGACTGATAAATTTACGAGAGAATTTCAGTTGCTCATTGAGGAATCTTAGCTTGAGAATGAGTTAAACTAGCTACTTCAGTGAATGATTGGGAAGTTGGGAGGTCTTTTTTTGCAGATGAGCGATGAGTTGAAGCGGTGGCCGATTTAGGAGCCAAACAGGCTTGCTTGCTGGATGATTGGGGACTTGAAAAAGCCTGCTTGGGAGCTGATAAAAGACTAAAATTCTTAGTGGCTGTTTGAGGACTTGAACAGGCTCTCACAGAAGCTGATTGAAGACTTGAATGGTCTCTCTCAGAGCCAGATTGAAAACTCAAACGGGCTCTTTTGGCGGCTGATGGAGGACTTGAATAGGTCCTTTTGGTGGCTGATAGAGGACTTGAAAAGGCTCTTGTGGTGGCTGGTTGAGGACTTGAATAGGCTCTTTTGGTGGCTGGTTGAGGACTTAAGCCACTGGTCATATGAAGTGTTGGAGGATGCTGAGCAGATGATGAAATTGTAATCCCCATTTCTACAATTGGTTGGGATGGAGGGATGGGAACCAGTGTAGGTGGATCATTGTCCAATAGCAGTGAGTGATCAGCAGCTTCTTTGGGTTGCATGCCGATTCCATGTCCTAGAAGATAAAAAAAAATTCACATGAAACAGTACTTAGCAATACTTTTCTATGTAAAAATTTAGTTTCCCCCTGTAATGAAATCTTTAATAGCCGCAAACACATGAAAACGTCAAAAAATTTTGACCCCAAATGACCACACTCAATTTGTTCAAGGGTTTTCTAAAATACTAAAAAGAGCTGAATACAATCTAACAATGCCAAGGAAGAATAAAAATGTAAATGTTGAAAAAAAAATTTCCTCGGAAGAGAAAAACTAGTCCCATAAGAACTTAAGAGGAATCTCCTTACCACTCTTGAAAACAAAAGTTCAATGGACTTAATCTTTAGCTTACGAACATGATCTATGTTTCAATGGATTAATGTATTAGATTCATTTATACTACAATTAGATGTGATGCAATTCTCCATGAAGAACAAGTTTTATCAGACTCAATTAGATAACTAAAAACACTTACAGTGAAAATGGGCTTTTAAAATGAAGGCCCAGTAACTCACTCACAGGTTTAAATTTAAGCAAGGAATTTTGTTGACAACTGTTTTTACTTAATTTGTACATTCAAACCCAACTAGCTTGTCTGAAGAGCCAACTTGCAAAAAGAAATGTTTTATAGTGTTTATATCCACCAAACTGAATCAGTTCAATTTGAATTATGAAAACATAGATACCAAGAATAAGTATAGATGAGTCTTGAACAATGGCTGCAGCTGCACCATTTGCACCTAAAACACAGCTTAACGGAGTACTTTACAAAGGCATTAACCCATATCAGCCCACGCAACTATATATAGTAGGTAAATTTAAAATGTGAATAGAATTCAATACAAGCGTAATTGAGGGCAAGTTACTACATCACGGCATTGGTATTACATGCGTGGACACATTTGAACATTTACTGACAGTAGTGAGTGCAATACATGGTTTTGCTGCCACATTTAGTCAGAGGCACTTTTGCTAGCAGGATGTCAGCTAAATAGAGGTATTTATTACATAAGCTAAATTTTGAGGTAGCTTCCTGATATTTAAGGAAAATATGCATAATGGCTTATATTTATTTTATGAATATCTACATATTTAACTTACTTTTTATGAATTTTTCCCTGGCCTACTATACATAGTATGTTGGGCAGATGTGACAACTGTTTTAATATTTGTTTATTGGTTTATTTGTGGGGTTAACAATATTACATTTGTATACAATGTTAATTTTAGTTTAAAATAGCAAAAAACGTTCTTACTGATTAATATATAATGTTAGTTATAAGATCATTGACCGTGGACAGGATGTTGGAACTGTTAGAGGAATGTGAAGAAAATCAAGCTGGAATCTTCATTGAACCTCCACCAGCCAATGAGGATTCAGATGAAGATTCTGCAGATGAAGATGCAGGTGGTGACATTGACAACCTCATTTCAAGACAATTGCAGGCTCCTCCTACTGTAGTGTTTGCAAATGAAGTTGAAAATGAGGACCCCTGAGGAACTAAACAGCCACAAAAAAAAGCGTAAAAGTCAAAAAGAAAGTTTCACATACAGCTGGAGTACAAAAAATTGTTCACAATTTCCACTGATGTTGAAAGACCAGAGTAATACAACTCCAACAGAAAATTTGAAGGAGAAAACAGTAGTTCAAAAATTTGAATTTTTCTTCTCTGATGTGAACTAATATGTGATCAGATGAAATTGTAAGTATGTCAGAATTGTAAGCAATTTGACATCTCATTATGCAGTTTGCGGACAGTACTTGGGATTCTTATTTTGTCTGGATACCACCAGTTGCCCAGTTGTAGACATTATTAGTCTGAGGGAAGTGATTTGCATGTGGCACTAGTTGCAGATGCTATGCCATAGAATAGGTTTGAGGAAATTCTAATGCACATTCATTTCTCTGATAATCAAAAATTGAACAAAAATGACAAGCTGGCTATATTGCAACTACTGATTGATCATTTGAACAAGAAATTTTCTGATGCATACCTTACGAATCAATGCCTGAATTTAGACGAATCAATTATTGAATTTTTCGGCAGACTTGCATGTAAGCAGTGCATACAAAATTAACAAATACGGTTTGGATTCAAGGCTTGGCGTCTCAATTTAAAACTAGGGTATGTGTGCTCATTTAAAATAAATCAAGGATATTCATTTGAACCATCAGAAGAATTAAAGAATTGTCATGGAAAGAGAAAACGTTTTGTCGAATTTCATAAATAATTTACCAAAAAAGATAGAAGAATGGCCATTTAAGTTTTATTTTGACAATTATTTCACGTCTTCCTCTAATCTCTAAACTTAGTTCATTGAAATCTGGGTACAATACGAAACAACAGACTGCCAAAAACCTGCACTCTGAAATTTGAAAAATAAAAGAAAAAGGAACCAAGAGCTTATGACTCTAGAAATATGATAGCAAGTTGTGCGCTGGTTGGATAATGCAGTTGTTACAACAGCTGCAAATATTAATGCAACCTTCCCAATTGAGAAAGTGTCAAGATGGTCAGCAAGGGATAAGAGAGCTATTTCCATAGAGCAGCCACAAATAATAAATCGGTACAATTTGTTTATTGGTGGGACCGACCGCATGGATCAGAACATAAATAAATACAGAGTTTCAATTAGCCTGAAAAAGTGGCGGTGGGCAATATTCGCTTGGATGCTAGATGCCACTATACAAAATTGTTGGGTTTTGCACAAAGGAGAAGAACCAGATATTCTCATCTAGGCATTCAAACGTTTAATTGTATGTACCTACATTTGACAGTTAGAGCAAAGAGCGGCATGTGGGAAACCTAGATCTTCTATCAAAGGGATATCTGATGTTCGATATGACAACTTTGGACATTATATTGTTCCTCTAAAGAAACAGGCTTGGAAATGTGCATTTGAAAATTGCAAATCGCATCCTTCCCGGGGTTGCTATAAATGTAAAGTTAATAGATCGATCTGTTTGCGATCGATAAGTTTATTACAAGAACTATTTTTTCATTATAACTTTTGTTATTATTATTATTATTATTATTGTCTGTGGTCGCTTTTTCACCGGGGTCGCCAGCTACTAGCAAATGTGGACCCCTTCGCTTCCGCGAAGCAATTAGAAGAAAGTTGGTATGGATTTCGATTGGGAGTGCAGCTGAAATCCCAGAGGTTTCAGCTGCTCACCCTCCATTAGCCGAGCGCCTTAGGAGTAGTAGTAACATGGGTTTGCTGGCTCTTCAGTAACTCAAACTGTGTCGCACTGATGGTCACATAGTTTAATCAGCATCGGATTCTTTCAAATTACCACATAAGATGCACATCACTATCATTTGAAATACAGAATTAAATGAGCATCATGATTATAATTTCCATCTCAAGGTTACAAGTATCTCCCTATTAGAATTTGTGCATAACACAGTACATTCGGAAGCACTGGGCAGCCAAACCTCGTAGGGGGTTTCAGCTGCCCACCCATTTATGGCCGGACGCCTTACCCGCGCTGAGACCTCCCGAGGTACCAACGCAGCGCGCCCGGCCATATTACAGATTTGTATTTTATTACCATATTACAAGCGCCTTTCCCTCTAAAAAAACATAAAGCCATTATAACCGGCAGCCTTTACAGGCACCCATCGGCTTCTCTTCCTACAACACTAGAGTTCATTGAGAAATTTTTTAAAGAAATTCTAGCTACAAAAAAGTCATTCTTTGTTTCGGCGATTTTGATGTTGACTTAACGGATGAAAAAAATCAGCTCAGCAGACTGCTGTACAAACTAAACCTCTCACAAATGGTTAAAGAACCGACTCGCGTTACAAAAGTCTCTAAAACTCTCCTCGATCTGGCAATCACAAACAAACCTACGGCTATACTTAGTACAGTTATATCACCCTCTGTTGCCGATCACCACTCTGTAGAATGTCAAATTAATATTGCAAAGGAAAGACAAAAGTATCGTTCCATGACTTACCGCTTAAAAAGTCAATATTCACCAGAACTGTTTCATGAAAAACTACTAAACAGGTTCACCGAATTTCAAAGTATGATGCAATCTGACGATGTGGACATTCAAGTTTCTATCTTTAACGAGAACTTCACAGCAGCTCTCGATGATTGCGCACCTTATCTCACCAAAAAAACAAAGCTAAAACGCACTGTGTGGATCACTAACGAAATCAAATAACTGAGCAGAGTAAAGAAAAGTTACTTGTGGGAGTATAAAGAAAATAGGTCGAACAGTACTTTATACAAGAGATATAAAGAACTTGGAAAGATTCTTCGGAAGAAAATCACGCAAGCAAAACAAACTCACTCCCACCAAGAACCATTCAAGGCAAAAAATAACCCAAAACGTACATGGGAAATTATTAGTGAGGTGGCTCAATATAAAAATTCGGACCGCAAAAGTAATTTTGAAAATCCTTTGGAAAAAGCCACTGAGTTCAATATATTCTTTTCAAAAGTAGGTGCTCAAGTCTACAGTGAAGTAAATAAAACCATTCCGGGGCAACTGTCAGTTGAAAGTTCGTACCCTACTGCAATTTCAAAGGCTGGTGCCCTGTGGAGGCCACGTCCTGTCGATTTACCNGTAGTGACGAATCAACTGTCATCTCACTTGGACGAGTCAAATTTACTTCATCGAAATCAATATGCCTATGGGAGGAAGACTAGCACTCAAGACGCCCTGCTCAATATCACTGAAAAAATATACAGCGATGTTGTCCAAAAAAGTGTAACACTTTTGCTGCTACTCGATCTCTCTAAAGCATTCGACAGCGTCGAACATGATCAACTCCTACGAAAAATACTGAACTTAGGAGTTGATACGCATTGATTTAAAAGCTACCTATCAAATCGATCTCATGCAGTCCTCTAATGCTGCGTTTACATTGACACTCTTTTCAACACTCTGAGTGTCACTTCGACGGGCACATGCACTGTTGCCGGGCTAGCAGACGGGCATCGTGAGGTTCACTTGCACATTCTCCCTTGCCATTCTTTGCCGCAGTCTGCCCGTCACGCACTCCATCTTCAGTCGCAGTCTTTATGTGGAGGAGAGAGGTTCAATGCGCCGTAGCCTGCAGCATATTATCAGAATACGTTTGGACACGCCCAGGTGTTGAGAGACTCATAGAGCTCTACCACAACCATAAATGTTTGTGGCGAACCTCGAGTAAAACGTTCAAAAACAGGAACATCAAAGAAAGAGCTATCAATAACATACGAAATAAACTATTAGAACTTCAACCAGAAATTGATGACGACAAAATTAAAAATAAAATTGAAACAATTAGGAACCATCATCGCAGGTAGCGAAATTGTAAACTTACATAAAATAGAAGTATTTGTAACGTGAATTCAAATTAAATATTGCGAGTAATTGTGTAATTGAATTTCATCCTTTAAAACAATAAACTGCTAATATCTAAAAAAACCGAAATGTGTTGAAAATTTCATGGAAGAAAGTGTTTATTTGGCCATTTTCTACTCGATGTGCAATTTTGTACCTCTTGTTCTGAAACACCCTGTATATCTCAGAGAAAAATAATTTAATTTCCCTCTTTAGCGCATTTCATTGCAATTGATAGAGGAAATACTGTTTCCAGTATGTATAACACTTATTTTTTCAAGTTTCATGTCACTTCAATGACGTGAAATATGTATAGATTTAATTTTATGGTGTATCATAGAATATTCGTTATTTTTTCATTATGAATGCGATATTTTTCTTTATTTTATGAAATGCAATGGAAGAAGTTTAGATATAGATTTCCAATGTTACGTTAAATTTAAGTGTTTAGTGATTGATAACGAAAAGTGAAACAGTTTAATTTTCTTGGCAGCCAATTAGTTCTCTGTAAACAGAGTTTTCCATTCATTCAGATGATCTTAGCTCGTAGAAAATTTCCTTTTAAAATTTCATTGAGATACACTCATAATTTCATTCTGATTTTAAGTCGTATCGACTCTAAACAGTCATAGGTTCAAGTTTAAGGACATAAGAAAGTAGAAAATAGAATGTTACCAAAAAAGGTCCAATCTTTTTCAGACTTTTTCTTGAAAAATTATGTTGAAACTTCCTCGAATTGACCGCCTCATCTGCCAATCTCTGCTCCAAAGTCTATTCTCCCGCCTCCTGATGAGGAGAAGAGCTAGAGCACGTAGCGCTGTAATACCAATCATCTGCCGCTTCTTAGCGAGAAGTACTAGAGCGCAGTACCTCCCAACATAGCGTCTGGATGGCAACTGAGCACTCGTCCGCACCATCTGCACGCCGACGGTGACGCCTGTACTGCCTGCATAGCGTTGTACCAATGTAAACGATCGCTACTCTTCCGCTACGTGCACTTGCCCGCGCCCCATGGATGTGAGTTTCCAATGCGAGTGTCAATGTACACGCAACTTTAGATAACAAATTATCCCCATTCCTTCAAAATAACTTTGGTGTTCCTCAGGGATCCATTCTGGGTCCGCAATTGTTTTCTATTTTCATTAACGATTTCCCTCCAATGCCTTCTAACACTCTAATCTCTATTTATGCAGATGATGTCCAAATTGCAATGACAAGCTCTGTAGCATAAATACCACAGACGAAAAATGGAGCTGAAGCCCTATTGATCAGCCTCAAGTCATGGTATGATCAAAATGGTCTCAAGCTAAACGCGAGTAAAACACAATTCATTGTTTTTGGGTCAAAAGAGAAAATGAAAAATATTCGAAATCTGAATCTAACTCTTACTGTTGGAAATGATGAAATTCACCCATCAGAAAAAGTAAAAAATTTAGGTATTTGGTTCGATAGAGACATGTCCTTCAAATCCCACGTTGATAAAACCTGCAACTCAATTCACGGGACTTCAATGTTTTTAATCGTATAAAAAGTTTGCTTGACGAAGAATCTAGACTATTGGCCATCCAATCCTTGGCCTTATCACGTATTGACTATTGTAGCCTGGTATGGGGAGATATACCGAAACATCTCCAAAAAAATCTACAAAAATGCATGAATTTTGCAGCGAAGGTTGTATGCAAAGGTAAATTCAAAAAGAATGATCACGTAACACCTCTCCTGAATAAGCTCGGCTGGGCTCCTATTCGGAAGAGGTTTCTGGCGCACAAAGCCAAATACGTATTCTCCTCTTTATATCTTCCTCATAGCAATGCTGAAGTAGTGAAATTCCATTCCCCTACCGTCACCAACCTAAGGCCGAATAGGAGACGTGATGTCTGGATCAAATACTGTTCATCTAACATCGGGCAGAAAGCTCTGTCAGTATCAGGCGCCTTACTGTGGAATAAACTTCACCAGAGCATCAAAACCCCTCAAACACTTAGAGAATTCAAAACTAAAATAGCTCGCTATCTTGCGCCTACACAATAAGTATAAGCTGCAGTACGTACCGGAAAAGAAGTCATAAATTTTTAGTGCAAATTATCTTATCTTTTCATTACATCATACCACAATCAAGACATATCTGTATTATGCATATGGAATTTGATTACTTATATGCGAATATTAAGTAAATGTATGTTCTCACATGTGACGCTCCTATGTGTGTATATATGTGTATGGATATATACATATATGTATGTGTGTGTGTGTGTATATATGCATGTAGATCTTATTCCCTCCCTAAAAATGCTCCAGTTAATATTGTGTGACAATATGCCGTCCCTTACACTCTTTGAGTATACGTTGGCCACACTCTTTTAGGCTGTTTTGACTTTCCCACTTTGTCCTAGGAGTGTTGCAAATGTTATGACTGGTATTGTACAACGATCCTTCTCATTTAAATCCAGTGAATTCTTTTGTGCCAATGCTAGTAGCACATGAAATTTAATTTTTGTGTTATTGTAAAATATTTCATTTTATCCGAGCCAGTTGTGTCTTTCTCGTTTTTTCCCAGGAGTGTTGCAAATGTTATGGCTGGTATTGTACAACGATCCTTCTCATTTGAATCCAGTGAACTTTTTTGTGCCAATGCTTGTAGCATATGAAATTTTATTTCTGTGTTATTGTAAAATATTTCATTTCATCCTAGCCAGTTTTGACTTTCTCGTTTTGTCCCAGGAGTGTTGCAAACGTTATGGCTGGTATTGTACAACGATCTTTCTCATCTATTTGAATCCGGTGAACTTTTTTGTGATTATGTTCTTTCCGAAGCTCTCCACTTGGCACAGTAGATGATGCGTTCATGTGAAAAACTGTCTCTAATCCCGACTACCTACCTCATAGTTCTAGACGCAAAATAAATCCAATTTGCTCATTTTACTTCTAACATTAATCCCTCACACTCGTATCACTAGTTCCTATGTTCTAATTGCTCATAATTCAATACGAGTACGCACTAACGAGAGGGTTCTCAACAATGCGTCACATGGATTATGCTTTCCATAGTCACCTGTAATTTAAATGCATTACCAGAATCCGACTACCGCGACAAAGAGGAACTCATTTTTTCGTGCTTTTCTCCGAATCATGTTTTCGACAATTTTCATGTGTATTACGATAACCATGTATGAATAACAATTAAGGATCTGAATCATTTGTCTCAACACTTAATTAACATGGGTATTACGATAACCATGTATGAATAGCAATTAAGGGTCTCTGTGTTAAGGTATTTAAACGCGACTATTGCTCTTATTTCAATTTAAATGCGCACAAACGAATACATTTACAACTAAGCGTTACGAGGATTGTGTTCTCTTAGTAACTTATATTCAAATGCACTGTAAAAATCAGATTAGGCAGAGCTAAGGAACTTATTTTTGATGGGCTCTTCTGTCAACCATTTTTTGATTCAACATTTTACACGGGTATCCCAATGCCAATGTGTTATTATCAATTAAGGATGCTTTTAGGTTAAGGTGTTTTAAAAACCAATGTATCGACATTTCATGTTTGTACTATATTGGAAATAAATTTTTTTCTTTTTTCTTTCTTTTTCTTGGGGAAACCCCCACCGGGCTGACGACGCAGTGAGATCGGCCACATTATTCCTGCTTCAAATGGAGCAGATGCATTGAGCTCATTTATAAGTCTGGTTGATTCGTTCAAATTCAGTGGAGATTCAATCTCCTTAATCTTCCTTGATCAGCCTGTGCGTTTCAGATATACTTGCAAATGGTGCGTACGTGCTTTTAGTCAGCAGCTGAGTACACAGAGGGGCGGCTAAAGTCTCGAGGGTTCGCACTGCCAAGTGCTCATATGGAGTTCTGGAGTCCTATGCTGCAGAGGAATGCCAGTATCTCCGTCAGGGGGCCACCATCACACAGAAGGTGCTGGATGGTTGCTCGGGTGTCGGGATCTCTGAAGACTTTGATATGGGTAGCTCTAGCTTCAGCGAGGTTAGGGCAGTTGACGAGAATATGTGGGACAGTCAAAGTGGCTTCATCACACAGTGGGCAGCCCGGAGGTGCCTCTTCAACGTCATGGTTCGTGAGGTAGTTATGGGTGATCCACGTGTGGCCAGCTCTCAGCCTGTTGATGATCACCTCAAATTTGCTCTTTAATTTCAGTTTCTTCCACGGTCCTGGAGTCGGTCGGATGCTGCGGAGAATGCCTCTGCCTTGCCGCCAGGCTTCGCTCCATATTTCGTTTATTTTTTGGTCTATGATCGGATACCAGTCTGTGTAGCAGACGTGTAGGAATTCGGGGGCGGCTAGGGCTGCTGCCTTCGCTGCGCGGTCAGCTAGTTCATTGTAGGCAATGCCAACATGGGAAGGTACCCAACAAAAGGATACGTTTCTGTTATTTTCGTGGAGTGCATGAAGTTTGTGCTGCAATCTCCTGGACATAGGGTGTCTAGTACGCTTGTCACGAATGCTGAGTAGAGAGCTTAGTGAATCGGTCAAAACGGTGAAGTTATATTGCGTGGATTGCCTTGAATGTTGTTCAGAGCCAGATGTATGGCCTGAAGCTCTGCACTGAAGACGGAAGCGACGGGTGGGAGCGCGACCTTGCGTATTACATCTCCGCATACTGCAGCGGCGCTAACTCCATGGTCGCTCTTCGAGCCATCAGTGGAGATGAAGGTGTTGTTCGAGTAGTTCTCGCGGGCCATTCTGTTGAACTCCAGTTGGTATACGATAGGCGGGGTTGACTCTTTTCTATATTCTTTGAGTTTAAGGTTGATGTCTGCTGGAGGTGTTCTCCAAGTAGGCGTTGTAACGCTGAGCAATCGATGAGAAAATTTAGTCATTACAAACCTCCTTTCGATTGCCAGTTCGTCTATCAGCGTGTTGGTTCTTATTGCAAAGGTTGGGGTAACATGTTTGTTATTGAACAGGCGTTTATCTATGGAAGGGATGACCATCTTGTAAGCAGGGTTGTTGAGCTGAATTTTGATTTTGTAGTAGTATTTAAGGGACAGGCTTTGTCTCCGGAGTTGTAGTGGCATTTCATTTGCTATAATTTGTAGGGATGGTATCGGCGTTGACTTAAATGCTCCAGTGGCAATTCTGAGGCATTCGTTGGCTATGGTGTCGATGTCCTTGAGGGTGGTGTTGCAGGCAGAATCATACACAATGCATCCATAGTCTATTTTAGACCTGATAAATATTTTGTTCAAGTGTATCAAAATGTGCTGATCAGCGCCCCATTCATGCGAGGAGACGGATCTTAGCACATTGATTATCTTTTTGCAGCTGTTTTTCATTTTTGTTATGTGGGGTTTCTAGGTTAATTTCTTGTCCCACCATAGGCCTAAGAATTTGCATTCGTTCGCGTACTCAATGTTTTCTCCGTTCATGTTCAACGATGGGTCTGGGAATAGGCTCGGTAGGAGGTTGAAGTGTAGGGCCTTAGTTTTGCCTGGGGAGAATGAGAAGCCGTTGCTGTTGGTCCACTCGGTGACTTGGTCGATGCAGCTCTGCAGTTGGGTTTGGATGATGTTCAAATCCCTGTGACGGTATGCAATTTGCAAGTCATCTACAAACAGTGACGCGTGAAATCTGGGGTCCTGAGGTACTGCGTGGGCTATTTGATTTATTTTTATTGTAAATAGAATCACTGATAACACGGCTCCTTGAGGAACTCCTTTCTCTTGTTGATAGGGGTTAGAGAGGCAATGGTTGATTAAGACTTGGAATGTACGGTACCTTAAAAATTGTTCGATATACAAGGGTAGTCTACCTCTTAGGCCCTCAAGTGGAGGTCTTTCACTATGCCATATTTCTACGTGGTATCGTAGGCTTTTTTGAGGTCGAAGAACACGCTGATGCAGTGTTCGTCTCGTACAAATGCTTGGCGTACGAATGATTCTAATCTGACGAGGTGATCTACGGTTGATCTGCTTCAACGGCCGCCGCACTGGATGTTGGTGAGGAAGCCGCGCATTTCGCAGAACTCGAAGAGGCGGTTATTTATCATGCGCTCCATGGTTTTGCACAGACAGCTGGTCAGAGCAATTGGGCGGTAGTTCTCAGGTGATGCATGTGATTTGTTTGGTTTTGGTAAAGGGATGACTATGGCTGTGCGCCACTCTTCGGGAAAGAAACTGTCGTTCCAGAATTTATTAAATAGTTTTACAAGGTGCTGTTTGGCATTATCAGGCATATTTTTAATCATTAGATAGTTTACTTGGTCAGGACCNAGCTGCTGTTGCTCAGATATTTCTTTTATTGTTTGGAAGTGGGTTGGGTAGTTGGTGGAGCTGGACACTTCGCTGAATACTGACGCAGCTTGTTTGCTATTTCGGGGATTGTCGTATACGACTGGTTGTTTTCTCTTAAAATATGAATGCTCCTTTCTTGGCGGCCTTTGATTTTCCGGATCGTTTCATAAATTTTAGACATGGGTGTGTTCTTGTTGAGAGTGTTGGCCAGTTTTATCCAGGCGTTCCTCTTTTCTTCCTTTAATGCTTTGCGGTGGGTCGCTCTAGCTTGTTTCCACATGATGCAATTCCGCGCTGTTTTGTTCCGTCTGTATTTCTGATACAGCTTTTCTCTGTTTCTTCTAGTTTCCTTCAGCGAGTCTGTCCAGTATGGTTTGGGTAGAATTTGCTCAATGTGATTTGTGGTACACATTCCTGAGCAATGTTGGTGATAGTTTCATAAAACTGTCGCAAGGCTTCGCTGCAAGTTTCCTCTCCGATTTGTTGTAAGCTATTCCACAACGGATGATTTTGAAAGGTTTCCCAGTTCACCTCTTTCACGTTCCACACCACTCTCCCCTCTTCATGGTGATGGTTACCCATGAAGGTAATCGTGATGGGGCAGTGGTCGCTGTCGTTTGGGGAGCTGGCGACTGACCACTGGAGGTCATATGCGAGCCTTGGAGAGCAAATGGTCAGATCTATTGCAAATTCGGTGTTGTATGATATTCTCGTCGGTGCTCCTGAGTTGATAATGTTTAGATTTAGTTCAGTTACGATGTCCTCTATGATGTGTCCTCTAGCATCTGAATCCCCGCATCCCCACGCTGTATTGTGGCCGTTAAAATCGCCCATGATGAGTACCGGGGGAGGCAGTTGGTTGATGACGTCACGGAGTCCTTCTTTACTTAGTGGGTGGGCCCTTGAAGAATAAATAGATGCTACGGTTATGGTTCGGCATGTTTGGATAACAGCATCTACTGCCTGCATTTGCGTGTTAGGGAGATATCTTGATATGGAACAGATTTGTGGATCAATAATGCTACTCCTCCGTGCAGGGTAACGTTAAAATGGCCATCTCGCCGGAGGCACACATAGTGAGGGAGGTTAAAGTTAGAGTTATTCCACAGCTTTGTTTCTTGAAGAACGATTGCGATAGGGTTATAGTCATTAGTTAGAAGGGCGAGTTCATCCTTTTTTGATCGGAGTCCTTGACAGTTCCACTGAAGGATGTTAGTTTCGGTAATGTTGTACGTTAAGGTAGGATGGAGGTGGGAAGAAATGCGGAAGGGATGAGATGATAGGTGGCATGTAGCAACAGTGTTGTTCTTGACGGGCTATTGAGAGCGGCCTCGCGGTTGTGACCGACTCCGAGAGCGCTCCTTCCGTTGCTCCGTCGTCCTAGAAGTGCCCCTGCTAGTTTTGCGCCCTTCTTTTGGTGACGGGTTTTGCAGCGTTCATCCGAGTAATTTTGTTTGGTGAACTCATTGTAGATATGTCTTGCCTGGCTTCGCACAGATGGGTTGTTTTCACTGGTGGTCTCCATCTCGCTCAGTGCCGAATCATCTCTATTGTCAGATATATTTGTTGCGGTGGGATTTAACTAAGCTGTAGCGTCGGTAGTAGTAAACAAACTACCAGTCAGAGCACAATTCACCACAATTCCCTTATAAAGAAAATAAATTAAGACAAAAATTTGATAGAAGAGTTATTCATTGACGATTTTTTTACTTTTTTATAAGCCGAAACGACTAACACAAAGGACTAACGCACTTTTAGATATAAATTTCAATTTTCTTAATCTACCCATAAGGGTATAATCAGTAAAAACTGTTTCCGTTCAATTATTTTCGTTATTTACAAAAATTACTAGAAATAATATCCATTTTTGTTTCCCATTCAATTATTTTTTCTAAGGCGTACATAGAAAATGAACTGAGAATTCGTGGTAGACTTGTTAAAACTTTAATCATTGATGATTAACTTATGAACTATTATGTAAAAAAACTATTGAAAACAAACAAAATTGAATTTAAAATTCTATTTAGAATGTTGAACAAAAATGCTAAAACGATATAAAATAAATAACGAAAAGAAATGTAAAAAGTATGCACATAAATTTCACGCAATCACGATCTTTAGTGGTGGCCGAGTGGTCGAAGTCGCAACCTCTGGAAGGTATGATTGTGACTTCACGGGTTCGAGCCACGCTAAACTTGAAATTTTTCAAGTTACCAAAACGGTTTAAAAGATACTTATCGATGGTAAGGTAGGACTGATGGCTAAATTAAGTATTTTCTCTTTTTTCCTCTTTACTGAATGAAAGTAATTAAGGTTTTAACAAACTGTGAAATGTGAAAATCGGAGCATTTTTTCTTCCGTATTCAGAAAAAGTTAAGTTAAATGGCCCAAAATTCTTAACTTAAAATAGGCAATCTTTAGCTCAGTGGTCAACGTGTTGGGTTAGCGTTATGAGAATCACTGCAGCTGAAGGTTCGAGTCCTGAGATACCCGGAAGGGTTTTCATGGTTTCGAGGACATGTAACCGTACTCGTACTGCTCTTGATGTCTTGCCGCCCACGCGTGGCTCTTAAACGAACCGTGTCTGCGCAATTGCAACGAGTGGCCATAGCTGAATTGTGAACGATGCGTTAAGTTGAAGAGAGACAACCTCAAATATCTTACATGGAATCAGAGGTCTGTATGAATGGTGTGAAATGCGTCGGCTGACGTAAAAATCAGATTACGACGCCAATACACAGTGTGTTATAGACTAAAGAGATCATGTAATAGAGCTCACCGATCTTCACCAAGTGTAAAGAGGTGATGAGATCTAATGAAGGACCGGTACTTCGGGGTCGTTTTGCGTATTTTTTTGCCCTATTTCAGTTTAATACATAAATTTTTTCTGTCTAATGAACAAAAGCGATTAACAGTATTATGTTTAGGAATGATTCCATTCTTTGAAGTACTTTTTAGGAATAAATAATTTATCAAAGTTTTGAAAATACCTACCTTGAAGTGGATGTCTATCTTTATTAATAAAGATAAAATTATTTGGTTCTTTGTACGTTTCAGAACAAAACTTCTTAAATTCATCAAAGGGCATGTCCTGAGATATGATATCTGTGTAAATGTTCTTCAAATCAGTTGAGTCTAAACCAAAACGAATCAGAACGTTAGAATTTGTTCTAATTGTTTGTCTCGGTAATAAATAATAATTTTGTGATAAGTTAATTGAACTTCAGTTATTATGTCTTCCTCTTGTATAAAAGCTATCAGCTGGACTTTGATCTCTTTCAGTTGCTATATCATCAAAAATGAAAAGATTTTTCTTTATTAAATCTACCTCACTTGGGTCAGGAATAGATGTTGTCTCTTGAAAATATTCAATTTTAGATTTTGAGTTTCTTTTAATAGGTAAATTCTCAAGGAAATTGTCAATATCACCATTCCCCTTTTCAAATAATTCAATTATTTCTGATTGGTTATAGCCTTTATCAAAAGCATTTTTAATAATTTATATTCTGGTTGATGTATTGATTTACTGTACAGAAAAAGATGATTAAAATCGACAAATTTTTGTAACATAAGCTTTATTAAAAAAGAAGTTTTATCACAGTTTGATCTCCCTACGATGAGACATCTCAAGCCAGGAGAAGAAAAAATGAAGTGATTCTTTTGATTATTTCTTTTACTGTCTTTCCACGTATACACCATTTTATATAAGTAATAAACTACAACTCATTTCCCAAAATTTACTTTCTGTTTGTAGCAATTGTAAACATTGTTTTTAAATCTGCTACTTGATAAGAAACATCTCTGATTAATGTTTCAAGATGAATGATATGTGACTGTAATTGACTTATATCTTCCCTATTTAATTCGACATCAGTTTGAATTTGATTAACATCTAATTGCAATTGATTTATGTTTGCAGTATTGAGAACAACTTCTCTTTGAATATCTGTTAAAATATCTTCCATTTTATTAAGTTTAATTCTTCAATGTGTTTTTCTTTTTTATTGGTTGTCTCGTTAGGCAATAACGAGAGAAGGAGCTACCTTTGATGAAAAATATTTTTAATCTATCATATACTAAACAGTTGTATATTTTAATATCTCTAGGGAATTTTTCACATCTAATTAGAAGACGAGTTTTTTCAAATCCCAGTTGTAAATAAAGCAAATACATCGAGTTTACAATTTGTTGAGCATCTATTACTTCAAATGGAATATTGCTTTTCATTTTGATTTATATAAATTTTCAAAATACCTTAAAATTTACATTGGAAAAAACACATTGAAATTTTAAAAATATATTTAGAAAATAATTTATTAAAAATGGAACCATTTGATGTATCTCATCTATCTAATACTAAGAATACAAAAAGGCATAATAATTTTAAGAAAATTTTCGTAAAGATGACTTCATGTAACAATTTTTGTAGTATTTGTAATTTTTATATTAGAAACTTAAGAAGACATGAGAAAAGTATGAAACACAATAAAAACGTGAGTAAACTATTAATCTTGGATCGATATTTTGATGTAAATAAAGATTTCTGTAATATATGCGATATAAATGTCTCTAATCGAAAAACACATGAAAAATCTACTAGGCAAATTAAAAACATAAATAAAGAATTAATTTCCGATTCATATTTTGCGAAAAAGATGTGTAAGATATGTAAAGTAGAAGTAAAAAATCTACAACAACCTAACAAATCAAAAAAGCATTTTAGAAACGTTTATGGCTGTAAATTCAAAGGAAAAAATACGCTATAAATGAGAAATGCCTGGAATATTTGTTCTCTGATATATCAGTTATAGATCCGACAGTTTTTATGAGGAATATGACACCGGTTGTGAGATCAATTTTGAGAGAGCAAACGTTTGATAATATGAAAATACCATTAGCAATTTTCGTTCAATTTTATAAATACAAAGAAGAAAATGAAAAAGTATATTCAACAGCATGGATTAACACAGGAAAATTTATCGGCATATCGAAAAACTTCACCAACCTCCAGGATCTGTATAAAGAAGCTGTTAGAAAGATTGAAGAATATACAAAAAACTCCTCTGGCTGGATAACAGATAAATCATTAGATTTCAATGTAAAGATTATTGAATACAAACCTATCAAAGGTTCTAGTTATATAGAATTACCTGAAAAGTTTCAAAATTCAACTTATAAACTAATTAATATAAAAAATACCGATAATGAATGGTTTATGTGGAGTGTAGCGAGATATTATTGCCATGATGAAAAAAACGATAAAAGAATATCTAGAAGATTAAAAACTGAAGCTGAAAAGTTAAATTTTAGAGACATAACACTCCCAGTAAAACTGAAAGATATCGATAAATTTGAGAGAAACAATAATGTGTCAATAAATGTCTACAATTTTAATTACATGAAAGAATTATGTCCTCTGAGAATAACAAAGGTAAAAAATGAAGATGTGATTTCACTTTTATTGTTAACAGACGAAAATAAAAGTCATTATGTTTTAATGAAGTCATTAAGTCCATTTATGCAAACAAAAGACGGTCATAAAAAACATGTCTGTCCATATTGTTTATGGCCATTCACAAAAGAATGTTTATTAACAAACCACATTAATGATTGCTCAGCTCACACTCCAACAAAGTATGTACTTGATGGAGGTAAATTGAAATTTAAACATTATCAAAAAACAATTAGGCATCCTTTTACAATTAATGCTGATTTCGAATCAACGTTGACAAAAATAGATACGTGCCAACCAAATCGAAATTCAAGTTACACCATGAACATTCAGAAGCACAAACACAATTCATTTTGTTGCTATACAAAATTTGAAGCGGATGAATATTCCCGTTTAGAAATATATATTGGCAAAAATGCTTCCCAAAAGTTTGTAGAATATTTAGAAAAAGAAACCAAGAGAAATTAAAGTCTGTTAAAAATAAATAAGAAAATGTATTTACCATCAGATAAATTCAAAAATTATAAAGAAGCCACAAGATGCTATGTATGTGGCGGAGAATTTACGGAAGAAAACTATAAAGTTCGAGACCACAATCATTTGACAGGTCATTACAGAGGTCCAGCTCATTTAAAACGTAATTTAAAAATTAGGAATCCAAATTTAATAACGGTGTTTTTACATAATCTATCTAATTACGATGCTCATTTGTTCGTGAAAAACTTGGGAAATATATCCGGAAAATTGAACGTTATTCCACAAACAGATAAAGAATATATTAGTTTTACACAAACCATAAAAGTTGATTCTTATGTTTGTAAACATACAGGAAAAATTAAAGATATCACCAGAGACTTACGGTTCTTAGACAGCTACAGGGTTTTACCTTCGTCTCTGGATGAACTTTCGAAGAATTTATCTGAGCATAAAGAATTATCGAAGTTCTTTCTCAATGGACAGCGTTCCGCGCTTGGGCTAGGTCTAAGACCCCACCTGGGTGGGAGGCTTACCTGCGAGCTCGTAATGAAGCCCAGGT